>JAUZND010021917.1:0-25245 GCA_034780555.1 Coelogynopora nodosa | reverse complement strand
ATCAAATGTCCTACATGATCAAATGTCCTACATGATCAAATGTCCTACATGATCAAATGTCCTACATGATCAAATGTCCTACATGATCAAATGTTCCTACATGATCAAATGTCCTACATGATCAAATGTCCTACATGATCAAATGTCCTACATGATCAAATGTCTTACTTGATCAAATGTCCAACATGATCAACTGTCCTACATGATCAAATGTCCTACATGATCAAATGTCCTGTGATCAAATGTCCTACATGATCAAAGGTCTTGTGACTAAATGTCCTGTGATCAACTGTCCTACGTGATCAAATGTCCTGTGATCAAATGTCTTACATGATCAAATATTCTGTGATCAAATGTCTTACATGATCAAATTTAATTTGAGAAAATATCCGGGATCGATAGTCTACAGATTACTTTTTAAACGGTCCTGATTCAAGCATACAGATAATCAGACTTCCTTTTCCATCAATTATATTATTCATAAGAACATTGACATGAATATACATTAACCAAAATGGGTGCTTTCAATAAATGAATCCTTATCTGAAATTGTTCGCATTTTTCAGTTATGAAATCAAAATAAAGAAATTATATATGATTTTTGTACATCAAATAATCAAATTATAAGAAGTTTTTTGTCCGAAATATAGTAACCTAATTTTACTATTTTACTAAAGTTACAAATTCAAAATATGATATTTTTCGTGGATTAAAAGAAAGTAAATACATGGTATTAATAATACATTATTATTAAATAATTTTTTTTAAATGTTCATTTATTTTATATTTTGTTTTCAACAAACACAATGGGAAATGTCAAATTTTGTTTTTGAACTCATAAAACTTTCTGAAAAACAAACTGTTGTGACCTCGCAAAATTAATTTAGATAAAGGTTTTAAACTAAAGAAATATGAAAAATAGTTTTAAGTAAAAATAATCTCATGATAAAATTTGTGGTCAAAAACCGTTTAAAACAATGTTTGAATTAAGTAAGAATTTTCTTAGTCTGAACAAAAGTTTTGAAATCAATTGTGACCTCAACTAATAGAACAATAAAATCTATATGTTAAAGAATATAGCGTTATTTCTAAAAAAAAGAATC
The DNA here is from genome assembly GCA_034780555.1 of Coelogynopora nodosa. Classification (NCBI taxonomy): domain Eukaryota; kingdom Metazoa; phylum Platyhelminthes; order Proseriata; family Coelogynoporidae; genus Coelogynopora; species Coelogynopora nodosa. Next base: position 24,142 of record JAUZND010021917.1, on the reverse strand, counting down.
GTTGTGTGTATACTACAAATTTAAAAATATGGCGTATGTATCTCTTTAATTTATAATGTAAGTCTCAAGGATTTTATGCCATATATGGTTGGCTGTAATTCCCAAGTGATTCCTGTGATTAAGATAAATAATATAGAAAAATAATACTTGCTTAATATGTACACGCGGCTTGATTATAATATATTCCATATTTACCCAAAGCATAATGTTTAATGCAAGGAAGTAATGACATGAGTCAAGATTGAAGCAAGTGGAACACAAAATATTATCAGACCAATTTTTGTTTAAATTAACATTATTTTTCCTAGATAATATACAAAATAAAATAGAAACATTTTCATATCTATATTATATGAAATTCGTCAAACTCAAATTCGACAGTCAATATTTAGTTGTTTCAACTACATAATATAGTTCGCTCAAATCGTGGATACTTTAAACCTAATAGGACAAGCCTTCTCAAATTACAATAATAATGATCCACTAAAATTCGGAATAACAGAAGACGAATATATAATAATTTAATGTATAATTTAAAAATATAGTAATTTATGGATATAATTATTAAATATACTATTAGATGAGTTTTTTTATAGAATACATATCATATACTTATAATGCTTACACTTATAGTAGGTACCAATGTAATAAAATGTGCTATCTAAATACTGCTTTCCTAAACCCCGTCAAAAACGAAAACAGATAAGAAATAAATTAAAGGTAATATTTTAGTGTTATTGAAGTCAACGCGAGGACAAATATAATCCATAACACACGGAATTTGAAAGATTCATAACATAACAAGGCAAACAGCTTAAATATCAATTATATAAATATAATTTTTATATAAAGCCACATAATAAGTATGGCTAATGTCCAAAAATGGGATACATAATCACGTTTTAAAGCGAAAAATACTTCTATAAGAGATAACAAAGAGATTCGCGAAACTAAACACCAAATAAGAGATTTGGTTAGGTTTCAGAAAATGTAATCATAAGAACGGATAATAAACCAAAAAAACAGTGGCATGCGAGTGTTATCAATTTTCACATTTAACAAATTGAAAATATGTGCAACAAGAAAACTGACAAACATAATGTACGGTATTGAAAGAAAGACATATTAGCTAAATACAATATATTGTTTTCTTTATAGCATACTCAGATGCAATTAATTATGAAAGAAAACGTATAATACTATAATTTATAATAAACTGTAAAAACAAAAGAACAATATTATATAGTGCACAAAATTAATGACAACAAAATATTATTTTTATAATTTAAACATGTTACTTTATAAAATCAAGTAGTGTATGGTTTAATAATTATTTAAAAAAAGAATAATTATTATTATTTAAGCGATTTTTAAAGAAAATGATCAGTGAACAAGGCATGCTATCCAAATCGTGGTTACAAATGTTAAAAATCACAACACCAATCACAATAACGTACATATAATATTACGCATAAATTCACGAACGATTTAAAATGATAATAATGTACAAAATGAAATAAAGTGGCGAGTATCGTAACAGTTTAATTGTTGAAAAATCCAGAAAAGAATAGAATCAGTGACAGATATAGTCAGTGTAGAAGGAATACAAAACGGATCCGAACCCTTTCTGCTGCAAATAGATGTTTAAATAGAGATAATAATATCGGTTCACGTCACAGTTTATCTGTGGTAAAGAATGCACTTAACTAAACAAATCACAACATAATTACAAAGTAATACAGACTATTTATAAAAACACTTCAAAATATGGAATAAAATTTGTTTGAGGCAAGAATAGAGTATAATCCCAGAGTGAAAATAATTAAATCTTCATTTTGAAAAACTGTATGACAAAAGATAGGGTAGATTGTCGACAAGGCTTTGGACAAAGAAGACACTGATTTTGTTCACAAAAAGCACACCGAGTTGGTATATAAAACCAATCATTTTGAGATAGAAGAGGCACACAGTATTGATTGACAAGGCCAAGTGTTGAAAACAGTGAGTAAAGAGTTTAGAAAAAACATTTAAATATAATCTAGTTGTTAAATTGTATATCTTTACGGAATAAAATTATTATTAGAAGGTTGAATATCACAAACTACTAAAAGTAGTGTGTCCAATTAGAAAAATTATAACAGTTACGATAAATCAATATTTTGATGAATTCATATCTTTAAACAGGGTTCCTGCAATTTTTTATATACAATTACAGATATTTCAAACAGTGGCAATAAAAATGAAGGAACCAATTTTAAAGAATAATATAGTATTACAATTCGGAGCATATTTTTATTTAAATTATACATTTTAGAGTCATAAACACATAATATTATAAAAACTCCAGTCATGTTTACAAGAGATTGTAATTACAAAACAACGTAAAAGTTTCACCTTAGAAAAAGTGTGGCTATAGAAATATCATACAGTTATTAAGTCGATAAGTTAAAAAAAACCTATTAGTTTTTACAAATTCTATTTAAAACAGATATTAGTGGTATACTACAAAATTCGGTTGATTAAACTGATTTTTAAATTATCGTCAAAATTAAAAAAAAATAATAATTAAGGAATTTGCAGGTTGCTGAAAATCGAATATAAAACTCTAGGAGTCTTCAAGAAAACCAATGAGCGCGAGAACCTTACTTAAAACAGAGCATGGAGTATAGTAGTGGCATATAATATCATTAATTCGAATAAATTGAAAAATAGTTCAAAGTGACAAAGAGGCTGGTAAGGAGACAACATTAACAGTTGCGATTATGCTTTTTACACCCTACACTGTCGCTTCAGTCAGACAGTCGCCCGTGGCCCATACTAGCAGCAGCCGCCGCCAGACTCAGCGGTGTCAACGCCGAATCCAGGCCGAACATCGGGTGTCGGAAGAAGTGTGGCGGCAGTCGATGGTGATGGTGGTGGTGGTGCAGCATCCCAGTCGGCGTCTGGGGCGGCTGAGGTGGCGGCGGCGGTGGAGTGGGGTAGGGCGAGTGTCGAGGCGACTTGCTGGTCGAGGACGAGCAGGACTTGGAGCAGAGGGAGCTGCGTGCTCGCTTGTTGGCGAACCACTTCTTGATCTGTGGATAGCTGAGGTCGCACTTGCCCGCCAGCAGTTTCGTGTCCTCCGTGGACGGGTAGGGTTTGTCCCGGTGGGCCATGTACCACTCGAGAAGCACCCGGTTCTGGGAGGGCGTGAAGTTCTGCCGGTGTGGTCGGCTGCTCCCATTGCCCCCCATACCGGCCCCGCCACCCCCAGCTTCGCTGTTGGGCATCTCTTCACTGCCGGTGAGAGTGCACACGCTCCCCGAGTCGCTGATGTTCTGCGGTGAAGGTGAATTGTTGTTGTTGTTGATGGTTCGACTCGTTTCGAGTGGGCTGTAAAGATTGTGCTGGTTGTGAGTGATGGGTATCCCGGAAGAGGCAGCTAGCCGACTCGCCATCTGCATGAGCTGTGCCGGGCCGGGTGGGAAGGGCAGATAGGAGAGCGGTGGGGGGATGCAGAAGCCGGGGTGTTGTGGGATGGTGGGGCTCTGAACCTGGGCTTTCATCTGCCGGTGGGTAAGAAAGAGAAACACATGATAAAGGAGGATAACAAATTTTAACTCTATATAATGTACTCATTTTATTGCGTTCGTGTAACCTCTCTTATTAAACTACTACGCCTAATGGGTTAGAAAAGGACGAAAACTGACGTGTGACCTCAGCTATGATTGTCAAAATTGGACGCCATTCAATGTTTTCTGTCATAATAAGGTATTATTTATTATATGATTAAAAATAAAACAAAACGTATAAAAATGAGAAATGTTTGAAATTTTAATGGAATAATTTTTTGTTCTTGTTCACTGCAATTACGCAAATGCGTATTATGGAGTTGTTAGGGATGCAGATCCGACAAAGTTCAAGGAGTTCAGCTAGAAACATGTTATATATACATAACTATTATAAACAAAATTATAAATGTTATTGGTAACTGTAAGGGTACCTTTAAAATTAAAATTAAAATAAGAATCAAAGTTCCGCTTTGACAAAACTCACTCTCCACGCGGAATGCAGTTATTATGATGATTATAAAAGTTAAATAAAATAGCAATGCATTTTTTATTGTTAAATATTAAAAATATAACGAAAATCTTTTAATAAAATGTGAACATATTATGTAGTAAGTGGCATATAACATAGTTTACGCATTATACATTAGACTCGATGTTATTGTGAAATACGAATGAATGACAAAATAAAAAAGTATGTTAAAAGAACTACATAACATGTAAATGTTGCGTACGGAACAAGTAGGAAATCGGCATGAAACAGATTTATGCATAGTCGTGGTAGACAGAGCCAGCGAAAATATGATGTCCCCTCAGTCAACCGGCAATGACCTTTGGGTAAAAATAAGCTAGCAAGGATCTTCCCCCGCAGATGACCACGAAGGTGGGAACATGCCCATCCGCCTGTCAGATGAAGGTTTGATGAAGATCACAAGGAAGGGAGAAGGGGGGAGAGGAGAGGGGGGGAAGCAAGGTCCTCTGGCACACCGCTCGCCGAGTCCAGCAATGACTGGCATACAGCTAACCTGCTCTACTCATCTACTGTGACAGAATCCAGTGGACTACAACCCTGTTCTACGGTTTATAGTCGCTAGATCCTATCTATTTTCTCTCTCACTACAGGTTTTCCAGTCTAGTGATCCTCAATGTGAACAGCGGGAGAAACGTCCCCTTTTTTCTTCCTCAATCAAGTCTAAATGGCAAATATAGAAAAACACCCTAACGAAAACACAAATCGGACACTCTCGTTGCTGCTGAATATTTAGAAAATATAAGAAATAATGGATATATAACGAAATCATTCATATTAAAAAATAAATTGTATAATAAAAACAATGTATAATATAAAGTAAACATTAATAAATAATAATAATTAAATATGTTTGTTTGTTTAAAGTAATATTCTATAATCAATGTAATATTTGTTTTGCATTTTTAGCATTAAATAAAATTTGTATTTAATTTTAAGCAAGTTTATCATTTTAATGCAAACACATGATCTTAAAAGAAGTAAAAGAGGTGCATGTTTACAATTGAATCCACGTTTAAGTTATACAGTCTATTAAAAATGGACGAAAACGGTAATATTATAAATTAAATGTGGTGAGAAAAATGCAAAAAAATTATCTCAAGGTAATAAATAATATTATATGCAGAAATATTTTCACAGTATAAAAGTTATGGAGGTGAGATGCATGCAGAAATAGAAAGAGAGAAGCGGACTGCGTGACTCTCTATATGAGCGATGGAAAGCCGCTCTCAGTCTACTTGAGGCGAAGTGAAATAGGAAACACTAATCAAGGAGATAGCATCTCAAGCGCTCCATATAGCCTCGCCTCATCGTGATGAATGTTAACTTATCACAATCTTAGTTTACTAGTTAGTTACAGCCAAGATGGAGTAAACAATAGGCGTACCGCGCGACAATAATAGAAGCGCTCCCATGTGTATGTGCCCATCAGGAAAGATCATAAGATGACTTAATACTTACTTTTTCTTAATACAGACACGAAACATGTACAAAGTCTCGAATTTGACTCGGGTAACTGTTCAACTATATACAAGAGTATATACATATATATATATATGCAATATATCTCCTATACTTACTTATATACTTACCGACTTATTTTCATACCAGGCAACTGCAATGAAATAAGCCACAGCAAACTAAATGTAACACGAGACAAAATTGGAGAAATTATTTGCTCTGCCCTATGAAAGAGTGGAAAACATCCTGTCTTGACGCTTCTATACCGCGAAAGAAAGGTACTGCGAGTGAGTGCGGTAAAAAAAGTATTTCCCACTGGAAACAAGGTGTAGAATCATAGCCAACATACTGGCGTTGAACAGTGACAGAACGCAATCCCTATACATGATAGTTGACTCGTGGTGTGGTTTTTGCTGCAACGCTAATTCAACTCACTCGGAACTGGAAGTCAGCTTGAAACAGCAGGGGCTCTGTGTGGGGGACTTATCACAAACAGTATTGAGTGAAGGTCTCATTGTTGCTCGCCATGATCAGTGGCCTACTGAGTTTGGAGTTTCTCTCTTATTGAGAACGGACATTGAAATATGATAGAAACTTGGGAGCATATTATTTTCACGAAGTCCACTCAGTTCTCCGCCTTCTATGAATTAAATTTATTACATTAAACATAGCGAGGGGATTGTGCTGAAAACATTATATATTGTAGATGAGGAATATTATTGAATTATTAAATAAACAATTCGATTATCTTCAAGCTCTGATAACTGTATATAATAAAATAGCGACGATGCCAAAATTAAAACTATTAATTTATTAAACTCACTTATAATAAAGAAAAACACAAGATATTTGTAAAAATAAAAAATAATTATGGTAAAAAATATTCTCAAAAAAAGTTAATTTTTAAGCAAACTACAGTAAAAGTAGTTTCTAAAAAACCAAAACAAATAAATTTTATCAGATTTAATATTGTTGTTAATGATCCTTTACTATACCACTTTACAAATTATACGATTATTATTATCATCATATTATACAAAGCAATATAAATTGTTACACTTTTATATGTCATGACAATCGTAGCGCTTTTGATTGACACCACTCTTATATTATAACATTTCCAACATATACCATAATAAGAAAAACTACAAAATCGTCAAATTCGACATTTGATTTCGGTTGTGAATAAAACCTCCAGAAACAATTCCTGTATAGTACGAAATAATTCTTATACATCGAAGCAAACGAGTGCAGGGCGGCACTCGGAATAGTGATAAGGGAACATTCCTGACGCCAGCAAGAAGCGGTGCACCGTGGAGCGATAGTTCGCCACAGTCGTGTTTCCGTCTATAACGGTCCAGCTCGTCCCGTGCTCTTAAATTCTCACACAAAGCTGCAGTTTGTACAGTTCGGTTTTGCGGACAGGAAAAGAACGAGTCGTATCACTACGATCTGACTTAAGAGGAGACCAGCTGATGCATTTGCGGTACTTTCTAAACACACCATCGCATCCATAGAACGGATGTAGCAATATACTAATCAAACAGCATATTATGGTGTTACGGCTACAACATTCACAACATTTATTTCTCTTAACTCGACAATTCTAGGAGTTTATAATTCTAGGAGATTATACGCGAATACAAACGTATATATATATCTCAAGTCAAAGTTATATATAAGAAATATTACAAAAGCTTACAATATAGAGAACACATTTATATAGAACGAAATTAATGAAAAAATCTAAATTAAATATATACGGAAAAAGTTATGACAGCTAAGAAATTTAATAAAATAATACTAATATAGGTATAATAACATTTTAAAAACTGTATCTCTGTAGTATAGCAATATTGGTTTAATTGCTAATGCAGAGGCAAGCTGTTATTATCTAAACAGTCTACAACATTAATTAAATATTTTGTGATAACCACATTTTTATAATTCTATGTATTACGTTTTTTACAATGTTGCGATTGGTTTTATAAAAAAAAGTCACATAATGTAGTGCCGACATTATAATGTCAACATTTTCATTCGGAATACAAATAAATTGTATTCTTATTTAACTAACATAAACACATTAAAGAATTGTACGATAGTCGAAACATGTTTTTTGTTTAATATAAACGTGTAATTATTTTGACAGTTTCGAATCAGATAATGTTATTAAAGAGTTCCTTCTATACTTTATTACCGATTTCAAAAACAACGATTATATCCTATTTTAAAACATTCTATATACCGCTATATACAGTAGATATATACTAACCACGCGATTTACAACAGCACAAAAAAAGAAATGAGATAAAGAAAGTAGGAAATCAGAGTTTTGCAAAGTATAAGGCGGGTATGTGGCCTAGATAGGATACGGTATACCAAGGAGATAGAGAGCACTATTTATACTGTTTTGAGATCGACTGAGCTTCTAGCAGAACAGATCTAAACCATACAGGTCATACAATATAGACACATGCGCACAGTCAGTATAAGAGAAGTCGACCATGCACAGAGTGTACTTTACATCAGCTCCTGCAGGCCACAACAAGACCAGCTGTAGAGAACCGACACACACCACACACTGAACAAACGATGACCCGACCCGACCCGTTAAGGTTTAGGACGCAGTGAGTGTGACCAATATGCGCACAACATTATAAGTCTACTCGAAGCAGAGAGAGCAGATCTCACTCGTACTCCAACTTGCTCGTACTCCATGCAGTACACTGACTGCCATAGGCTGAGTGTGTGAGGTGTACATGCTGTGATCTCAGCTCACAACGCAGTAGAGCTAGCGGTGCATGTGTGCCACAGACTGTCTACAGCTGGTGTAAGAAACTCCTTCCCGAAGAGCGGTTCACTTATATAAGTTGGTATGCATAGCCTGACTTATGAGAGCATGCTGCAATAAAATGGTCGTCTGAACTCCGTGTATATTATACCTTCGTTCTACGTAACTTTTTGAGTTTTACAACGAATAAAGCATTCAAATTCAGGTTTTGATTGGTCCTTAACATTGAAAATAATTGTTATGTAACTTATACTAGTATAGTATACTCTGCCTGTTCGGGAAATATAAATTTAGTGAGTTTTGAACTTAAAAATAGGGTTGTAATAGAAGAAATTTAATATATATTATGACCAATTTAATTTAAAGAAAAAAACATAAAATAATACTATCCTTATTTTTCAATGTTACAATAAATTTAATAACATCTATTAGAATTTTTTAATTTAAACATCACTTAATGTAAGAAGGAAAAATTCTTTTTAGTTTAGTTTTTTATTAATCTGGTAAGAAAAGTTTGACAAAACTGCCTTTTTCCCAAAATAATTAAAAATTAAATAAATTTTGATAATTTCAGATAATTATTTTAAAATGTATTGTTGAATACTTAAAAATTATATTAATCGTTCATTATAATCAATAAATGAAATTTAATAAAATTATTTTTTAATAATATTATAAAAGCTTCATATTAAATATTTCTACACAAATCGCGTAAAAATAACAATAACCATCGCGAATTTTAACAATCAGGGGATTTAATCATGCCTACTATAATATTCCGTAAACCAATATAAACGTAATGAATGTAAAGCCAATAGATTTAACACTCCACACCATAATTACAAAATGAAAACTATTTCTTAGTAAAGAAGAAACAATGTAAACGTTGTAATATCTAAAAATACGTCTATATATATATATTTGTTTTCAATAATGTCCACCTCACTATCTATAAGAAGGGCATACTACATGAAATATTAAATCAACTGATCTACACCGATTCTCAGATGAAGAAGTTCGCCATATAGTATACACATTTATTCCATCAAGCAAGCAAATAAATAAGATTCATACTGTGAAACAAACCCCCTGAACATATATCTATAAAACACGTAATGGCCGTCAGAACCACTATACCTACATGTCCTGCCTCACAGACCAGGCGACTTTTGTTTATCTTCAAAGTGCGCAGTAATCACGCACACGGTTAGCAATCTGTATCTGGATATCTCTCTTGTTTTCATTCGAAAATTGGTTGTTTTGTTTTCACTTAAAACCTCCAACTTTTGATGCTTTAGTGAACAGGGTTAGAAAAACACTAATTAATAATATTGGTAGTCTCTTTAGCGTTATATAATTCGAGTTCCTAATACTGTTGTCTCTGAAAACATACAAGACAAAGGTGAATTATAACTTCAATTGGAACGAGATTATTATTATTGTATCATGATATTCAGATCAGATCGGAACGCTGGGTGACACTGTAAACAGGTCCACAATTATGGTTCCTGGAGGGGCGAGGTTACTTGAAGTCACCGATACATAATACGCGCTGTTACTTCTGAATCATTAGCGTATACTTAATTTAGGCTATAGACGGACATGAAAATAACATAAAAAAATTATTTTTTGAAAATTTAAAAATATTCTATGATTGGAAAAGTTATATATACATTAAAATAACATTATATATATATATATCCCTTGTTATACAAGCCATATATGAACTACATGAATATAGAAAATTACGATTAGGAATGTATTAAGTATGGGTCAATTGAGTATAGAAGTACCCTCTTTTAATTCGCTGATGAATTTTTTAACAATTATTTGTTATACCACTGAAAGCCAATGTGTATATTATAATATAAAATGTATGTTATATTTTAAATAGTTATAAGCAAATGTCATTACATATTTATAGCAGGTGATAAAGAAACCTATAGAGAACAAAACAGGAAGAATAAGAATAGTAATTATGCTAGAAAACCTGTTGTGTGGTGTACATCTGATATGCATGTTAAAGATATCAAAAGAATTTTGACAAAGACCTAAAGCAGGTTAAGGTAGAAACAGACTCCTGAGGAGAGCGGCTGATTATCAAATATAAGAATGCTCATATCATATTTGTATTAATGTCATGAAACCTGTATCTATAATGAAGTAACCTATATACATATGGAACAGTCGCATAATGAAGAATATAATCCACAATAACGAATTTGTCACTATTCAATCAATCGCATTAAAAAAGTATATTCAGTAGCCCCTAACCTCGAGAATGAGTCTTTTAAGCTGTGTAACCAGCCTTTTAGAATGACAGACAAATTCATAAAACGCCAGCAGTACAAATAATTAGCAGGAATAAAAGAGTCCGAAGGGAGATCCGCACCGTTAGTTATAATCAATATTATTTAATAATCTCGGACAATATAGAACACAACTAACATGTTCTTGCCCTTCTTCTTTCTTCCCAGTGAAACTATAATTCTTAAATATAGTATAATCATACTTTCTGCAGATAGTTTGCTACATATGTACACAGATATAGCCGCATAGTTGCTCACCGTCATATCCAGGGCATGGTCACCCTCCGAGTCGGTCAGGAATGGTCGCGGTGCGGTCTGCGAATGTCTAAAGTGGGCCAGATCAAGAGGCGGTCCCCGGAGCAGGGAGGATAGAGAGGGCATCTCTTTCAGCTCTCGCAGAAGGAACTCTTTCTGGCTTCTCCGAGGTGATGGGTATCGATGGTCACCCTGGTGAGTGAAGAGATAAATCGTACAAAACAATAATATCCATTCAAATCATTTGATAACAGTTTTGAAGCATTTATTAGGGAGTATGAGTGCTATAGGGTTGTTTGTGTGAAAACTTTGTTGCGCAAATTCCACGGTATGATTTTTACATGTTCAGATGTTATGTGCGTGTTATTTTTAAAAACAGGTAATATTTTCCAATTATACAATTTCCAGAAAAATATATACTAATCATTTAAAATAACTGATTGAAATATATAATAAATCAAATTAAATAGTCCACATTTGGTAAAATATAGAATGGTGAACTATTAATGTGATTCATTCATTTGGCACCAATGAAATTGGACTAAAAGAACACAGTTGAAGAGTTATCAAAAATATTAATCAATGGAATAATAAAAGTCGAAGTCCTAAATATTAGTAGTAAAAGAATTAATACCCGTTTAAAGGAAATAATACAAAATATGAAGGAATTAAAAACATTTATTTTTAAATTTAATTATTTCAAACATATATTGAAATAACATGAATGGATATACTAAACCAACATGTTGGTGCTAATTTATTTGTCGGTAGTATATAAGACTTATAGGTAAACATAAACATTTGTTCATTTTGGTCAATAAATCATATTATTATGGTTTTAAAAAATTGATTTGAAAGTATTGATTTAATAATTTAAATTATTCACTTTCAAAATATGATTTCAAACGTAGAAAAAGAAAATTATTGAAGATACTTAATTGTAAATCTTGAGGTGAGCCATAAAACGCGGGACCGACTATATTCATGTAATGCAACTATAATTAATACTAATAAATAGACATCCTTTCCTCTATTATCTAGTAAATATTTCTGTTAATGTTAGTAAGCGGAGAGTATTTATCTCATCAGGATGCTGAGACCGTATTGCATCTCACTTAGTCGTCTGTATCCGGTGCAAATGGCTATATCACCTCACCAAACGAGAGTAGTACATCGACAATCAGACTGCCTACATAATACACACGGTCGGTAATCTATAACAATCCTATATAGTGATCACACATGTGACCCATCTTTGCTAAATATAATATAGTGTGTACTATCGCGTATCTAAAGTAGCAAGCACACCTCAATAATATATAACTAGCTTTATACTCGAACAAGCTTGCTACGGTCACCTCAGAGGATAATGCAGTGCCATGTCGGTCTTCCGTCCTCGTCATGTTCAGTCGTATAAACATCCAGCGCTTAATTAATTGATTTGCTTACATTGTAATTATAGTCTTAGTACTCCTCTAATTATGGATACAATGTCGGAGATGTAAACAAGGGCGATACGTTGAGCCATATCAGTGGCCCTTCGCTGGCTGTATCCATTACCTTGGCGGTGTCATCAGCCGCATGACTGCTCGCTCAACTCAAAACTAGCAATTTGCATATATTATATACGCGCACGATAAACTATTTTAAGTAGAGTCTACTGGACACAATAATATGATATAATATAGGGCCACAAATAATATGATAAAACAGCATTGTATATAGGTGCTCTTATCCTGGCTTTTTATAAAAATATGGTTTCACCTATATTACTTTAGTATCAGCCAAATGATATGCATATAATGAAAATAAACTAATTCAAAACGAGATTTGACTAACAAATAAAAAAACAATTAATATTATAATATTAAAGATCATCAAGCAACCTCTAATTATTTAAATGAATATATACAATATATATATATGTGGTACATTTTGCGATTATAGGATGATCGGATTAGCAAAGAAAGTTACTATTGCATTCGAATTTGGCGACATCAAAATATCATTAATCGACAAGTAAATTATTTATCAATTTGAGAACACTGTCTTGATGACAAATAAGAAAATACACATATTCATTTACGTCTATATATTTTTATATATTTTAAATTATTAAACGATATTTTTAATAATTGGAAATGGAAAAAGCCAATAAAGTTTGAAATTGAGTGTTTATGACTACAAATTCCCATTCATTTATAATATTTTGTTAACTGAATAATGATGAATCATTTTTTACAGTTAATGTATTATATGGTCGGAAGCAAAACATTATAATATCGGTGTCTGAAATGGGAAACTAAAGCAAGCAAGCATTATTAAGTTTTTTTTTTTACTAAAATGTTAAAATAAAATTCATAAAGTTAAAAAAAATCATTAAACATTTAGGTTTATTAAATATTTTATTTAATGTTGTTAAAGAATATTTGACAAGTAGGCTATACGGAAACAGAAAATATGTATTATATAAAAAAAAATTAAATATAAAATATAGATTAGAGCTAAAATACGTATAATTTCATTGAATGAATCATTAAAAACATAGACATCGATTTGTAAATAAATATACCACAAAATAAACCGATATATTCACATCAATAATAAAAATTGAAAAACATGTTACAGAATGTTGTGTAAAAACCCAGTAGATAAACAGAACTGTCCATAAAAAGGAGCTAGATATAAACATCAGTCGACTAAAATATCTATAGAAATAATATACGAGAAGTTAAAACAGTCTTAATAACATAATAACAGTTTTAAATAAGCAAAACAACATGTTGCCAAAATAAAAGCTAAATTCAAGAATTTTTCGCGTATAAAAAATCCTAATAAAATGGCCAGAAATTTGATTTTTAAAACAGATATGATTCTATATACTATATAATCTGCTATCTTTTTAAGCAGGAAAGAAGAACTTGATTAAACAAAATAAAGAAAGCCTACCCTAGTCCGATAACAAAAGATAGAGATTCAAAAGAATATTGAAAGACAGGTCTAGAGACAACATGAAACAATAAAATTATAATCTAAAGCTCAGTGTTTATTCTCAATCTTGAGATCAAACGACGACATACACACACAAAAGCAAAGTCTGAGAAATAATTCACTGGTCTGTGTATGTTGTAATATAATACCTGGTGCATATTATAATTAATACACATTGGAAGAAAAGGGGCAATATTTAAGAAAAAGAAAATCAGAATATTTCTTCTTTTTTCCACTGTTTGGAGGCGTTAAAAGAGTGCAATTTACATTAAATCTTAAAACATCAAACACAACCAGAGGTTAAAAGCAACAACCTTATGGATATTATTTTCCTACTCTGAGAAGACTGTGAATGTCTGTTTGACTAAAACAAGGAAATAATATTTTATGATTTTGTAAAACGAATGAGAACAACTTTCCAGGTTAACAATGCCATTCAAATATATTATAAAGTATTTTTGTTCTTTCGCCACGCCCTGCTGGATTTCAAACTCCACTCAAGAAAATAAAAAAATCTGCATATACTGCTCCCACAAATACGCTTTTAGCAACAGGTAAACAGGGAGAAAAACTGATAAGCCTCTTCAATCAGTCGCTGAGATATTTTAGTTTATATATTAAGTACAGCTATTATCCTTCAACATAAAATTTTTAATTTACTGAAACATAAAATACACATATTTTATTTACTTGAATTAAAGTCAGCTAAAACCGATGTATAACTTAATGGAAATTTGAGAGACAATCACAAGATATACAACATGTGCGCAATTAAAATAATTGGTTGTATTAAGACCAATCTCGCGTTTCCTCCTCAAAGCAACAAGTGACAATTGTCAGGTCACAGGTATACGCCCGAAGGGAGACACTTGACTGACACCTCTAAAGCTCAAACTCCCCAGTTCTGTCAGAGAACTGTCGTTAGGACGGAAGCCAGGAAGCAAGCGTCTTTCTATAACGGAGCTTCAAAGCGTTGCCACTGGTGATGGAATAATGCTCTCCTCTTTGCTCGTCATTCAACCCGAGCATATATAATATACCATAGACTACACCTCATGTGTTGAAACATGTTCTCAAGCGAAAGATTCTACTAGCTTTTTCCACATGCATGTAGACCTACAAACTATATATATATATGTATTTACTATATAGTGGTTGGTGATGTTGAAAGTTATACACTATCTGACAGGTTTACCATCATTAGCATCCGGAAGAAAAAATTATTTAGATAATAGTAACACTATAGTTGCAGAAAATCTTCTTATTTGGCATACTCGCACGACTCCCAAACAAGACCATCTTATTACAAGTTGAGGAAGACTGTAAAACTATAAACCGGATTTTATGTTGGAGTATATTGGTTCTAAGCTTGGTACAAATTAACTCGGTATACTATCTGGGAGTTTAGGTGAAGATAAGCTGTTTGGAATTATCTTTTTCAATCTCATAACAATTCATATATTAATTATTACACGACGAATAATTTAAGTATAAAAGGAATAGAAAAACAAATCCCTAGTTTATGAAAATTAAAGTGAAAGTAAGTTAAACGATATTAATATATATAATTAATAATTCTTAATATTTATAGTTTCAAGGATATTTTTAATTTGTTGTAACATATACAAATATTTCCATCGACTTTTCAACAACTTGACAAAATGTAATTTTGAACATAAATGAGTAAAAACGAATTTATTAAAAGTTAAAATAAATAAATTCAGTCTGATTAAAATTAAATTATAATATAAAAGGTAGATTTAATTAAATGTACACATTATAATATAATTTATATATTACATGATTATGAAAATTATGGGTCACAATAATTTTAGAACATATAAAAATAAAACTACTAATATTATTATTACAAATATATATGCGGTTGAAGTAAAAAAAATTATTCGAATTAATTAAAAAATGACAAAATATCCTTTCTAGAGCTATAATGCTAAGAGAAGTTATATAAATATATATATATTATAATAAAAATTATACATATATTATACGTGCCTGTTGCAAACTTTTAGAGGCGTAGATAAAAAAAATTAAAGTGCTATGGGCCTCTTAATGCAAATATATAATGTACAATATAGAGCATACTTATATTTAGAACTCCAATCGATTGTGAGGCATAACATTTTATTGTAATCGTTTCATGATTATGGCGCAAACTAATTCTTATTTTAATACAACATATTATACCGTCTATTTGATATAAAAAATTTGTGAGTAATAGTTAATAAAAAATTGATTAACAATATGAAATTTAGGGAAATGAATCAATTTTAAAATAAATTAAAAAAATACAATGATGTATGATGATTGCCTACAGCAAATGCTACATTTTCTATTGTGGACCTATCGAAATTACAATTGAGAATATTAGATAACATTTGTCAAAGTTGCGTATTTTTTCAGTTTAATTTTGCTATAGAATAGAAAACGTCGAAATCAAGGACATCGAAATCTTACATTTAAAAAAAATTATGATAAATTATAACTATAACATTACACAACATATTTTACAACATATTAAAAGTTAGTACTTATTAAAATAACCCCGCTAGACACTCAAATAACTTATTTAATTGTTTGAACTCTAGGAAAAATAAAATAGACGAACAGTATTCCTGTTCTCTTTGTTCGATTTATAAAAAATATTGAATAAACAATGCATAATTATAATCGGATTCCATTCCAACTAGTTTCTACAAAATATGTTTAAAATTAAATCTAAGAATATGCCTTTTCACATATCTACACCAATATTAATTAAATACAGCGTTGATATAAGCATTGGGCATTACTTTTTGGCATAAACATGAACTTTAAATAAATATAAAATGGTCAAAAGTTACAATTTTTTAAATTCGGACATGGAATAGGTATCAAAAGATGAGCAGCATATATTATACATTAATTTTAAATTATACTAGATATGGTATTCTCAAATAAAATTGTTTAGCTTGTTTGACAGACATGATTTACCAGCTTAACACATTCTAGGATTAATCAATGTATATATTTTTTAAATGGTTTAAGTCTGCTTTGTTGGATGTATGTTCGATAAATATTTTCTAGAACCTGTATTTTGTACAATTTATTTAAAAAATACAGTCAATATTTTTACATTCTATAAAAATTTTATTTCGCTATTTGATTGTATACAATATAAACCTTATACAAACATACATTTTTTTGTGTTGCTATCTATATTCTACTATTATTATCTCAAATTATAAGATTGACCCGAAAATATATTCTATGATTTTAAAACTATTTCATAACTCGTGTAGTAATGCTCTGATATAATCAATTTAAAAATAAAATATAAAAAGGTACATAAGAATTTAAAATAATACAATTGATATGTACTAATTGCTATAAATGGTTAATTAATACAATTCAAACATTTTATAATCGAATAAAATAGATTATCTTACTGTATTTTTCTGCTTTCTGTATTTTGAACTCTTTGAATCATCTGGCTCTACTGGATTTTTCATGGACGATATTGAAAGATTCATAGCTGTTTCTTCAGCGTCAGTATGTATGGGAAAAGAAGGAGATGCTTCACAAACTGGGGTTCGAATTTTACAATATGACGCATTCTTATTGGCTGGTGCATGGATAGGATGAAAGGGTGAAAAGGTTTCATTGGCTGTTTCATGACTAGCATGAAATGACGAACGATTTTTATTGGTGGATGAGTGGCTAAGATAAAAGGGCTTTTCATTTTCCTGATTGGTTTTAAAAGAAAATGGAAATTTATTGGCTGATACGAAACTATTATTGAAAGAAAGAAAACTGTCATTTGCTGAAGCATGACTGCTATTGAAAGAGGGCAAAGTTTCATTGGTTGACGAATGAGCAGCCGTTAAAAAATTGTCATTTGTTGAAGCAAGGCTGGTATTACAATTTTCTAGAATAGATGAATTTTCATTTATTGATATATCGTGACTGAGACTGAGAGGTGAATGAGAATCATTGGATGGTGACACCAAAATTTCATCTGTTTGAGGTGGTAGTAGTAAGGAGTTGCCGGATATCGAGTGACGATTTTCAATCAGACGTGTTGGACCCTGTAAAAGAACAAACACTAGTTAAATTATACTTAATAGTGAAAGAAAAATTTGCAATATACAAGTTATATGTTCTAAATAAATAAAAAATATATGCTGAGTTCGATCAACGAAATATATTGATGGAATAAACATTGTTTAATCACTTATGCATCAATTCATAACAAAGCTATTTTTATTTAGTTATTGGAATATTTTAGATAACTTATTATAGCTTTATATTACAGGTATTGGATATGAAGGGGTCAATGAAGTTGAAAAAGATGTTAAATACAAAAAGTAATAAATACATGCTCGATGGTGTGTTAGTAGAAACAACAATGATCAGGGAACCTACAAACATGCTTTGAACCAAATTATAACTTTATAACATAACATCCAGTTAAAAACATCGTATTACGTCTTACTTATAATGACCTTTCTCATAAAAAGAATAAAAGAGTTATATAAATGTAGAGTTGGAACACAAATTATCATTTGAAGCAGTGAGATCTTCGCAGTGAGATCATAGAACTACGATAGGCACAACTAAATGACTGACAATTACTCCGGGAAAGACTGCAACAAAGTGTCTGGCGTCAGACGAGAACAAACTCGGAAGTGAGTCGACATGAGTAGTTTTTCATGATATTGCACGAGTTCTTCCTTCCTACGAGACGACATCAGTGAAGTGAAGAATATATCTTCAGACCCTATACGGCTACATTACTAGGCCTATTGATCTTTCCTCCCTACCACCCTCCCCCTCGGTAGTTCCGACAGCGTGCCTGTCATTCTCACAGCTCGAGGGCCTTGCTCCGGATATGAGCGAGGATATCACAAACACAGAAACTTATGGAAACACATTGCTTGCTTGTTGGGCTTTTGTCAAACTGTTCTCATGATTTGTACATCATTACATCACAGTTTGAAGGATACGAGCGTGCATAGCTAGCAACAAACGATATCAAACTAAATCAAATAATATATTAGTTTAAAAATTTAGAAATATTTCTTCGGTTGTTGACATATCTCTTAGAACTCAACCATTCCGAATCGGGGTGTCAACAATTGAAAACATTTAATGTTTTATCTGACTATAAGCAAATGAATAACAAGGTAATCTAAATATTTTATGAAACGCATATTAAGAAAAGTTGAGCGTTTTAAAATAACTATTATTGTAATAAAAGCAGTAGTCTACAAGAAGACACAGTGTCATTCATTAAACATCAGTTTAATATTATGGAAATATTCAATACAGTTAACAAATAAATTTAATATATTTGAAACAAACAATTATTATTTTATGTTGTAACAATAAAAAATATATGTAAATTTAAATTTAAGCGGTTACAAGATTAAAAATTTACAATCCTAAACATTTTTATATAATCTGATATCAAAAATGTACTAGAATTTAATAATATTACCAGTTTTAAATAGTGTTCACATATATATATATAACAAACGCAAACCAAATAAATGAAGCATAAAACGTCGATATGATAAATTTCGCTTTGACAGGTATAGAGTAAAAATTCGCCTAAGATTGGAATACCTAAAATTTTCTGTGGAAGGAAACTTCAGGAAATTCATGCTGCAGTTGTCCGAAGAAGTCTCTAATAAGACGGCGCAAAGTGCTGTTTTATTCCCAATGGTTCAAGAACTGAAACCCACCAATATGATAAGCCCTGTGAATACTGGTATTGGTTTATGGAATCCGTAATAACAAATAAAGATGAATAATTGAAACACTGATTTTATACTAACGAAGCATTTAGATGGATACGCTAATTCCCAAAATTACCACTTTTTGTCATCTTTCAATGCCTATGAACTTTTTCAGTCTCCTCTGCATTTGGAAGAGGTCCATTTTTAGGCAACACTTGCTCATAAAATGTTGTTCTGGCACTATCAATAGAAACCGCTACATTTTAGTTTTGAATGATTTCGTTAAAATTTTATCAAATTATAACGTCTTGTTATTAACTTGGTTTCAGCAGGATGGGGCAACAGACCACACACCAAAGAAGACCTTAGCTCATGTATCTTCTTTGCTTGCGGGCCGTGATTTCAAAAGGATTATGGCCAACAAAATATCCCGATCTTAGTTCCGCAGATTTTATTTGGAAATTCATTTAAATTATACAGACAAATTCTTTACCTATACATGTTAGAGCTACAGCAAGACAGACACCTGTCAATGTATTTTCTAATATGATGCGACAAATACATTTATGTGAACGTCTCTTCAGCTTTGCAGAGATAATTAATTTTGTCAAACAATTTTGATATATAAAAATAGGGCTGCTTAAAACTTTAATGAACACACTGTATCCACATCATATCCAAAACAAACTGACCACGACATACCTCAACATTTTGATGGTAGATTTTGACATGTTCGAGCATGATGCTGTGCTCCGTGGACAGGCAGCTGCACCGTTGGCAGGTGAAGGTGGTGTAGGCTAGCGGCTGGGCACAGTGCTGGAGGCGAGCGTGCTTCTGCAGGAGACTGGTGCTCAACGTGAGGAATCCGCAGTTGGGACAGACCAGCACGTGGGTGTAGCCCTCGTGAGGCGGGCTGTTGTTATTGCTGCCGGCTGACCAACCGACTGTCGAGTTTGTGGTGGTGGTGGTGGTTGTGCTGGAGGATTTCGTATGGAGGGGACTGCTGGTTCGAATAGGCTGGTGCTGGGAAATAGGCTGGTGCTGGGAACTTGCCATTGCAACTTGAAACACAGAAAAATAGATATATGTATACGTGTCAAAAGTGCATTCTAATTATAGATCAATTAGCCGTTCAACGGTATTAGTAAATTTTTTAATAATAATAGCAACTTATATATCAAACAAGTAATACCATTTTGGTCTCCTCAAGGTAATATGCACAATTGGAATAAATTAATATAATTAACATTTAATAAATAAAATTATTTTTTTAATTAGTTTAAATTAATGTATGCCGAATTTTAAGTAATAAAAAAATGTCAACTGAATAAATTCTAAAATATATGAATTTATGACACATTGTTTTATATCATAGAATAAACTTTCTAAATTATATAAAATTAACTAAATTTAGATATTATTTCAAAACTATTATATACATACCACTCAGTCTGATCTAAAATCATAATAAATGTTCAATATATTGTATATGCTTTTTATGTTTAATATTTAAAATATAAATAATACTGAATTTTGATTAAAATATTTACAAATGCTATTAGCCAAAATTACTTCGACATTTATGTCAGAATGGAAATGATGGCAACTAAAAATACGTACTTCAATATACACTTTACACAAGCATTTAAAAATGTAATAACACAATTTCCTGGTGCTAGCTAATCCCATATTGTAATAAAAATGCTTAATTACACGTGGTAATAAAAAAGCAATGTTTTCTTTTGATTAATCAACATTTTTAAAAGTTTATTATGTATCATTAACCAAATTAAACACCGAATGAAATCGCTAGCAGAATTTACATTATATATATATTATAATAATTATTATTAATGCACATTATCGTGGCACACTATGTAAGTCAAATCCCAGATAGAGCATGTAACTAAATAGAAAATTCAATGGAAAAGATTAAAAAAAGTTGTGACTTGCAAAACAAATAAAATATACAGACCAGGTCAAAACTTCTAAATATAAAAACAAATTAATGACTACAAGCACATAACTATGATAATACATAATAGATGTTTGAATTTGTTGTTTGTTGATGTTTTCACTATAAATAGTATATATTATATGTATAACTACTTACATAAACGTCTCACAGATCAAACAGTTATTCGTTATATTTAATAGATATATATAGTTAATACATAGATAGTATAGATAATAACAACAAATAATTCAAATAATTACAAACAAACTAAAATTTCAGTAATAAAATAAGGTAACAATGAATGTTATTTTAAACATTTACTATATAATTAATGTCTGACCACAATGACACATGGAGTCAAATGTGTAGCAGGAAAATGTTTTTGAAGTAAGGTAATTTTTTAGTGTTCCCATTTTAAAAAAAAATTATCAACAAATATATTTTTAAACTTGATTAACGATAAGAATATTTTAACAAATAAAACATACAGTTTTGATACAGTTCTGAGAAAAAGTGATGGTTGCGCAGCATTTGACTATAAAAATTATAAATAAAGCGGATGTGAAATTGTTTGATACTATGATAAGCTAAAAAAAATCATTTCAAAAACTTATCTTAAAATAATGAAGTGACAAATTTTAATTAATGAGTTTGAGAAATATCCCATCTGATGCATACATACAACATTATTTGCAAAGTATAAATTTCTAGAAAATAAAAATATATACTCAGTACAACTGCAATAAGCAAAACCAAAAAAATTTACTTTTTAAAATATCATTAAAAACACACGAAAAGCTGCTTATCTGCCACTATTTCTACCCTAGTATTAAATTAAATGTATTTGTTTCCCATCCTCACAAATTAGAAAATGTTGAGTTTTCAGAGTAAATCCCATGAGGCAATAAATGCACAATACGGCGCGGAAAAGGGAATAATTTTTATAATGACAAATATAATACGCATTGTTTGAATAACCTAGAAGCTAATGTTGGATGGAGCGCGGATAAGAAGAAAAAGATATCTTGGAGGATGGTTTTCCTCCTCTGAGAATATAGGAAACAATTATGAGACCGAGCGTCACTTTTGGCATGAGTGCTCATCTATATAAGGTCGGTTGAATGACTGAGACTTGAGTTACATCTGAGACTATATATAAAAAACGGTGCATTGTTAATTGTCATTTCAGCGACCACTAAACAGTAAAGAAAGCAGCATTTATTGTAATCTAAAACGATCACATTAATTAATTGTGGTTTTATATATGCTAAATAAGCTATATAAGAATAAGACGAGTAATTATTGAATTTACATATTTAAATAAATTCCAATAACCCTTGTATACATTGCGGTAATATAGTAAAATAAAATTCTAGGAAATATTTTTTTTAAATAATAAAATAATTAAACTTACAAAATTAATATGCAGAAACAAATATCAGACTGCTGTAAAGTAAACGTCTGTTGTATATAAGGAAATCAGTAAAAATGAATGAGAAAGCGTTCAAAAGTCAATGCGAACTTTAAGAAAAGAATGCATCAAAAGAAAATGTTTTGTTTGTTCACAGCCTCATTAGAATTAAAAGATGCTCGCAACTAAGCCCCAATGAGCGTGGCAGATACTATCAGCACCGCAAACTTCGTACACAAACTTCCGGATGAGATCAAAAAGCTTATTAGCTCTTGATAATTAGCGGTCTATGCAACAGATTACTGAGTGCGTGTGAGACCGTGGACTCAATTGTGCTCGCTCAGGATTAAAAAAGGGCAAACGAGGATGGTCTTGTTCTACAACCGACAGAGCACATAATGAAAGGGTCACCAAACCTAGGAAGAGCGGCGTTCTGGAGGAAGCTGCAAGCAAAGCGGAGAAGGCTAATAACAAGACATTGTCCCTGTCAATCCACTTGATGACTTCCGGAATGAAATGAGGATCTCCTAATCAGGAAGCGCTTCGTTTAATTTACTCCCAACAACGGTGTAGGACTTACTATGTCTATAATATTATAATTCCTAAACAAAAGCGATGATGTTGTCTTGCAGTAACACTCAATTTTGTCATGTCTAATTTAATTACATATACTTTTCAATTATTAAAAAATATATACAGGGTGGTTCAAAAAGACGTATACACTTTTCTATTTAATTTTGTTTAACACTTATATGCACATAATATTTTATTTAGCTTTTGGAAATTCCATTTCGGAGTCTAGTATATACTGTAAGTCTAGTTATATATAGCTCTTTTGGAAATTCCAATTTGGAATTTATATTTTTTGGTATATAAGTCTAGTAAATTGTAACATAGCAAGCAACAATGCAGGCTAGAGAAAGATTGTCATTTGAAGAAAAATAATTCTTAAATATTATTTTAAATATGAAAACATTAGTGACGTTCGCCGCCAATGAACATTACACTTTCCCTCAGATCCACCAAGTCGCTTAACAATTTCAAGATTAAGAGATAAATTTGAGGAAAAGGAAACTGTTCATGATGTTTGTGAAGGTCAATCAGGTCGACCAAGAAGTTCCCGTAGTGATGAAAATGTTGCCATAGTTC
>JAUZND010021906.1:14539-25245 GCA_034780555.1 Coelogynopora nodosa | reverse complement strand
GTGTTTATCATAGATATTTAACTATAGTTGAGATAGATAGACCATCTGTGTTTATCATAGATATTTAACTATAGTTGAGATAGATAGACCATCTGTGCTTATCATAGATATTTAATTATAGTTGGGATAGATAGACCTTCTGTGTTTATCATATATACATTTGCTAATTATAAATCGTATTTGATAAATTAATTTTTTCTGCATTCTTTGTCCAGTGTTAATAACAAATTTGTATTTTTATAATATGTTATACTTACATAGTTGAAAAATAATTTAATTCAACATTATACCAAAAAAGATAAATGGAACAAATTGATTAATTGTTCTACTTCAAGTCAACTCCCCCCTCCCCCCCTCCCACAAAAAATGAATAATTTGAACTTCGGCTATATGTTAGATGTGTATGTTATAGCCTACATTACTTTTTTAATAACATTTAAAGATTTGTTAAGGCTTTTGCCATTGTTATAAAAAATCAATATTAATTTAGGATTAGGCGACCAAAAAATTCCAAATGTGAAAAATTCCTTTAAAAGCCATTAATATAATTTTCGTAAGTTTAAACAATCTGTCGTGTACTAAATGGAATTGATGCTACTTTATGCCTTTCTCACAAACTAAATAAGCACTGAAAGTACCATATTACAATTGCATTTATTCATTTTATTATCAAGATGGCGGTTTGTAGTATAGTAGAAAGAGTCTAAGTAACTCGAGGAAAGGTCATGGAATTTTATTCAATTAAGCTACACTAGCGTTGGGAACGTTTACATAATATATTAGCTATACATAATAATATATACAGCCTATTTGATTATTGAGAAAATCATATTTCAACGGTTTTTCTTTCAAAGATTTATTCACATACTTCTCGTTCTATTACTGCTAATGACAACAGTAGTATTTACGTACAGCGAGTGTATAAAGACATGTTTCTTTGCAGCGAGCGGCTCACGCGTTATTCAAGTGACCCATTCCGAGGAATCCTTTACAGAAGATTTTCGTGGAACAGTTGGCGCCAGCATGGGTAAGTGTGGATGCAAAGTTTTTGTGACTAGAAAAGATATTTGGTTTTACTTGTGTTCAAATGTTATTTTATAAGAAGTCGGCAAGATTAAGTCGAAACTTTCAACATTTGAGGAGTACCTCTCTTGATAGTATGTTTTAGACTAATTTCTGAATGTTTAAGTATATTATATTGTATGTTATTCACATATTCGTATACAATTTGACACTTTAACGTTTAAACAATATAATATAATTTAACCTTCAACAATATAATACGAACACCAAATAAGGAACAGACGCGCGCCAACTACACTGCATATTGTTTTCTGAGCTCATATAATATACTTTTCCCAAGGACATCGTTATCGCAGTAGTGTTTAGGGAATATTGACCTTCCGTTTGTGTGTTGGTTTGAGCATAGATTCTGAATACTCATATTATATGAATATATTAAAGAGTCAGTAGTGGTTAGAGTAGAGCGATATATTTGATCGAAGGATCCGCATTTTGTATCAGCGAGGTGCCACCAGCAACTTCTCTAATGTGCCAGAGTTAGCGCTCATCTTCAACTAAAGTAGAAACCACTGAATTTGCATCGAGTATCAAAGAGTGAAATGAGATACACGGGAATCATTCAATCAATCAAGATTCGAAGATGCCGAACATAATCATGTTGATTGAATGATTCCCGTGTATCTCATTTCACTCTTTGATACTCGATGCAAATTCAGTGGTTTTAACTTTAGTTGAAGATGAGCGCTAACTCTGGCACATTATAGAAGTTGCTGGTGGCACCTCGCTGATACAAAATACGGATCCTTCGATCAAATATATCGCTTTACTCTAACCTCTAACCTCTATTGTAGTGCATCGATATGTAACACTATATAAATAACATAAATCTTCATTTCCTAAATTATATTATTTGAGGGAAAACAATTATTTATTTTCTCAGGAAATAAACTATCTCCAGAAATCCTTTAAAAATAATCGATACACCTGTTTTTTTATAGTTATATGTTTTCGGCCATGTGTTGATTTTTCTTTTACAAAATGAAGTATTTCAACGTTACTCACAAACTGATTTACAGACAGACATACAGTCATTGCATATTATTTGAAGTATTAATAAAGATTTTAAAACAATGTATTTCTTTTAAAAAGTGAATGTTGTCGCTAGCTATAATGGTAAATCAATTAACATTGATTAGTGTATATAACAAAAATATTTAATAATCCAGATATTAATGTTTAAAATAATATATATAACCGTGTTCACTTTACTTTGTCTTGAATATACATTTTCCCGTTGATTTGGATAGTCTTATTTATCCGACCCCGCTATCCTCCCACCTCAGGCACGCACGCACAGAGCCTTTCTGAGCTAGACTCCCACCCCAGCGGTGGCGCCAGTCCCATCCTACATCCCCAGCAGCGGAACTCCCCCTATCCCGGTCCTCCCTCCTACCACCATCCCCACCACAACATGAACAGAGCTACCGGCTCGGCAGAGTTCACCACAGACACCAGTGCCACTGGACTGCTCTCCACGGAACAGATCGTGATGGATGCCCTGCGTCAGACAGGCGGGACCACACTGGACTTGTCGGGGAGTTCACCGGTGCCCTCCAGTGGTGGGGGGGTTTATCTGGGCCCGGCGCCTAAGAAGCTGTCAGTCACTGTGCCCGGCTTGGATACTGTGGAGTCGGACCCGACAAATCCGGAATTTTCGGACAATTCATTGCTTTAGCGTGTAGACGATGAGGTTGTTGTTCACTTAAACGCTAACCGTCCATTAAAACATTGAAATTGTCATTCCGACTTTATGTAGTTAACAATATAATAATTAGTGTTGATGTTTTTTTATATTTTGTATCGCTTCTTCTAATTATTATTCTACTTACATATAATTATCCATTATTGTTTTCTACTACTGATATATTTCAAAGTAGTATAATCTTATATACACTTTAATAACTTATTTATTTATGCCGTTGACATTTATCGTTTGTAACATTTAGACTAATTAGATCGTTTACATGCATACCTATTTAATATTGGTGTCTAGAATATCCACTCTTTATTATTTTATCATTTGAATAAAATGTTAATAAAATATTATTGCTTTTTTGTTTTAGAATAGACTTTGTTGCCACAGAAACTAGGAAAATACGTCAGTAGTGAAAAAGGAAATATCTGTGCATCAAATAAAAAGTTCTATAAAAAAACTACAGCCAACGAGGGTAATAATAACCTTACAAAATCGTCGTTTTTAGATATTATCATGTAACTTAAATGTAACCGTGAGAAACAGACATTTGAAACAGTGATGTATTGGCGCTATAAGGGGTAGTGAATTCTGACTTAAAAGGATATTCACTAGTTAAATTATTTTCTTAAACACAATTAACCAATATTTTATAGAATTAGTATTTAAAGTAATATTTGTAGGCAATTATAAATTTTAAAATAATTATATTTATTGATTACATAAATACGTAATCATAAAAATCGTGCCAAAAAATCATTTAAAAAAACGTATAATAAATTTTATTGGCTGGTGAACAGTGGTCGTAAACTCCTAAGGAAAGGTCTGTATATTGGTTTTATAATTGAGAGGCTGTGATTTCATTAGTATAGATTTCGCTGAGTTAATAAAAACATTTTTTTGTTGTAATTTGATAAAAAGCTACTTATAATGTAGACATTTCCATATGTTTCTAATATTCACATGGCTATGTTTTATGTCATTTTTGGACCATAATTGTAATTTTAGTCTTACGTATACACTCTACTAGTTTAACTGTACTTGCAGTAAATCATAGCTTGAACTGAGATTTGGTGCAAACACATGTTGGGCAAGGTGTCCAAATATATATTTTCTATTAGAAGCCCATTTTATGACTATGATGTCATAAGTTTTATGTCAAAATCACTAATTGTAAAGATGTTTTGATAAATATGCTCAAATTTGACAATATTTTTTAATTTAATAAAATAATCCACAATGTGCTTAACAGATGAAAATATGTATTTTAAATAACATTGTTTCGATAAAATTTATATTTTCATTTTAAAAACTGTCGATTTGATGTCACAATGACATTCTTGTATTAATCAAAAAATGTGTAATTTTTGTCAAATTTATAAATAATAGATAATTATATATATAATCATCACTATTTTCTGTGACAAATGACGTCCTAAAATGTTAAACGTTAACATAAGTAAATATTTTAATAAGAAGAATAATTTGACAAGCTCAATTTTATACTTCATTTTTTAATTCGCGATCACTATATATGAAATATATATGAAATTAAATATAATTTGACTGAGTATTTAATACCATCCATACATTTTAATAGGGGGTTATATATTCTAGAGCTACGTAGCCTATGATTGCTATAATCTGCTATTTAATTATGTAGCTATAATGCATCTATTTACCAAGTAACTTACAAAGGGTTTATTAAATTAAATATTTGGCAATTAATCTATTGCCATTTTCAGATAACAGAAAGAATATAGATAATTTAAAACAGGCATCTCACTTAATTAGGAAAAGTTCCTATGGTGTGCCATACATTTTACGTACGTTTTATTCATGAATTAAAACAAAATACATTACTTAATTATATTTCAATAAACCATAAAAATTGCATTCTGAAATTACATATGTTATATATTAACGATATATTGAAGGCAATTTATGTTATATAATATATATAAAATAAAATGTATTTTATAAGACCAAGACAAACAGCTCTGAACAATTCTTGCAATGTTTGTGTTTTAGGATTTCATGCGATTATGAGTGATAAAAGAGAAAGCTTCATTGTAATGACATGAATGCATACGTCTGGTCGAGCTCCGTATCTATATAGCCGGCAGCCTTCCCAGCATGAATCCTACAATCCCTGTTTTGCTATGATTCCAACATTAACATCATTGCCGCAAAGTTGTCAAAAAATCAGTATATATATAGGTATAGTCTATATGGCGAAAGTCCACTTTTACGAACTCCAGCTGTGAAACCAACGCTTCACTGTTGGCCTGACATTAGGGATGGTTGTATTCAATGGTACCTGTGACATTTGAGAACTGAGAGATAATGGGTGATAACCTCTTGCCCGGGATTACGGCGACGTAGGTTATTGTCGAGATAATTTCTTAGGGGTTTTTAGTTTTCTGCGATTTTTGTATTCTATATATACGAACATGGTCAGTAATTGAAGGAACCAAAGGCTGATTAGTGTTTTAATGATGTTAATCTATAAGTTGTATTGATTATCAAACAGTTTCACATACTATATACATGTTTTAGTTGTCTCTTATTGTAATTATATAATTTCAAGACGTATGAGAGGGTTATACAGGGTAAAGAATCTTCCGAGAATCCGAGGATTTCCTCAGATTTCAGTATTTTTTATGGGTCTCATAATTCGTACAAGTATGCAATAAAACTAAAACAATCTTAAAATATTATTTTAAGTTCGATCTTAAAATAATTTCCAAAAATTAATAAGTCATTACAATGTGAATTATACGTCTATGAAATTGATAAATGTTGGAAAAATCCTTTAAATATTTCTTCAGTAATTCCTGCATAGCGATCTATAATTTGTTGTGTACAAATGTCTAATCCATAGCAATCCATGGTGTCGAACTGTTAATGCAAGACATTTCAAAATATAATACCTTCTTAACCAGTTATATAGATAATTACCGATTATAACTCATTCGTTAATTCAAACAATTATAATTAGTAGGGGACCTTTCTTTCTTAACTTGTAGCGAAAACAAATTAGACTGCAGTCTTATTATAGTACCGCCTTTTTATTTTAAAAATGGAAAACTTTCCTTTCCCATTGATAGGTTTCGGTATTTATCTAATCTCTACAAAGCTTATGTTTCCGCCAAACAAGCGGACAACCGATTATATCATTAATTTGTCGAATTATTGTTGGCAAACATTTTATTACCTGCTGGGTCTTTCGTGTCTACGTTAACATAGGACGTTGCTTCAAATTGCCATAATTATAGACCAGGGATTTCGTAATAATTTGATTGTTCTAAGTACCTATAATATAGGTTGCGCTTCTCAACAATATTTTGCTATTATAATATTAAAAATATATATTGCGTCATGCATTTATAAAGAAGACTTATACTGTATAATTTTATGTATATGTATATATTATTCTCATGTGTGATTTTATGTGAGACAAGACATCAGAAAAGAAAATATGGTCAGGTGCAAATCTGGAATATTAAGAATCAAATTAATAGAATTTGCACTAGAAGTCAGCTTATATAATGTGGGATATCTGAAGATGTAAAGAAACAAATAAGACACTCTTATATCCACTTATACCTACAGTAAGCAGCTTGTGACAGTTTGTAGCTTAAATGAAGCGGCTCATTTGCAGCTTCTATATACATTATCAGGTAATTTGAAACAAGAAAAATAGGGGAAAACGAGAATGAGAAAAAGAGACAGGAAACGGACCCAGCTTGTCATTACCGGATAGGCAATATAACAAGTGGTTTGTTTAAAGCGCTAGATATGTAGTTAGAGCTATGGGGCATATAATTAGAACAGAGGCCAATTATTTTTTCTGTTCAGTCAATTATTATCTAACCATTCTCTCGACTGCTTTTTCTTGTTTACACCTTAATTTTCAGTCTTTCGTCGACGTAGATAACATTGAAAAAATAATATTTAACAGTTGCATCCTGTTACCTTTTCAAGTCAACACGGAGGTATCTATAATAAAGATGCCTGGCCTCAAATGCGTCAACGGCGATTTTGTCTCTGAACCCTGCATGTCCCACTCAAACATATGGTCAAATCTTCAGTTAAGGAACCTGTAAAGATATCAATAGATGTTGACATCTTCAGAGCAAATTGACAAAGGGTTGACAAAAACTGCTTTCGGAAATTTCTGATTAGACCCACGAATACTGTGGTAAATTAATTACATCGAATAACTTAATATAACATGGGAGGCACACCGGGCACGTTTGACAAAACGCCGACTTCCCCTCTGACAAAATTTATTTTTTCTTAAATAGAAAAATATTTTTCCCCTGAGATATAAAACTTGGATTTATGCAAAAATCATCAAAGTTTGCAATTTTGTTATTATAGTTTTGGATTTCTTGATAAGATCAGGATAAAATATAAACATGTTTGATTTCTTACCAGGATCAAATAGCTTTCAGTTCTTACGAGAATTATATAAATATTTCACAATACTAAGATCATGCTAAGGAATATATTATATTTTATACACATGTCACGCTACATTTCCATGGTTTCAAATTTCTATGCACACATTTTGAAGATTTATTTAGTTTTTATCATTTCGCCGCGTCATATTTTATTATTTATTCATAATTAATAGCTAAGTTCATGATACACCTAATACCTAAGCTATACCTCTTTGGATTAAAATATTATATCTCGTCACGCGGCATTTGACGAAAAAGTAGAATAAATTTAATTTCAGCTTTTTCGCGACGCGTCATTGATAAGTATGGATTTACATTTTTGCAGAGCATCACGGGGCACTTGGTAATCATAGACCGTAAAGCTTTTAAAATTGTAATATAATACGAAACTGGTTTAATATATATCATTATGTTCTAAACATATAAGTTTGAATATTAATTTCATTTAATAAATTTTTAAAATATTATTCAAACATTTATGAGAACATTAAAATGTATTTCATAAGTTTACAGCACCTTTTTCCTCCAGTAAAACGACGAATACCACGCATTCCTATTTTTTATGAGATTCAGTATATATTGAAACGTTATAAATTTTATTTCAAGTAAGTATAGCCATTAATTTTATAATTGAATGTCAATAATATAAAAATTAATATAGTGTATAATAATATAATATAATATGGTAATAATATTAATGCTTTACAATTTTTTATCATGTTTTTATAATGAAATATGAATTTAATTTTTTAACAAAGAAATTAAAATATAAAATTACCCGTTTGAAAAAATAATATTTTAAATTAATCAAAATTCTAACCAATCAAATTTTGATCATGATTTAACAGAAGTCTCTCAGGTGCGCCTTCCAACTGCTTTCTGAAAGACAATGCAGAGTTCTCCTTTCTGCCTAGTAGACAAATACTCGTCTTTCGTTGAAAGATATATAAAGGGGCTGTGTTTTCATACGCTAAACTTCCCCGATTCTAAAACAGGAGAATTAACGCGCTTCAGCGCATTAAGAAGGCGGTGTTTTATTTGCAATTGCAGTCCAAAATAACGAAACCATTCCGTAGATTTTTACGATCACGGAGGTTTGTGTTTCCCTTTTGTTTCCTCCAAAAAATATTTAACATTTGCAAAGCTGACGTAAGGAACAGATCGTGATTATAATTGGTAAGAATAACATATCGTTTTAATTATAACTATTTATTATTGTATTTTAATAGTATGGTCAAGCGGGAAAAAATATTGAAATTATAGTCGAAAATTTCTATCTATTGTCGAATTTAGTGAAATTAATTGAAATAGAACTTTTATTACTTCTTTATTTTTGTAAAAGTAAAAGCCAATATATTAATTATATATATAATAATTGTAAAATACCTTTTTAAATACTGTAACACAATTTGATTGTTGAATACATGAATTCGTCGGTCTTAATATATAACGTTATAAAGTTACAACACTTGGACATATAAACATGAATTAAAATATAATATAAAAACTGAAATCTAATACAAATAAGTATAGAATATAAAAATGGCATATTTAGTGTTCAAGTATATTTAAATATATTATATATTTTTATTAATAATAATAATAATCAGAGGGATTTTTTACTTTGCTATTTTTGTATAAAAAACTTTTTTAGTTCTTCATGTACCTACAGTTAATGTAAATTATATAGTACCTATAAGTATTACGGAGTAATTTAGAATAAAAAATAATATTAATATATCATCGAAGAATATCAATGGAGAACTGTATATTTAATGTTATATATTTTTTAGTATTACTCTTTTAAACTATATATACAATACATTTAAAATACCTGTTTTTTTCTGTTAATTTTTATAACATAAAATTTAGCAAGAGTTTCCATAGAATTAAAATAAAACATTTATGTTAATGTATTTTTTTTCTAAACGTACATATATATATATATATAACATATATATATATAAAATTTTTTTGTGAATACTTCACAAAACAATTGTAAACTATAACAGCACTTTGTAAATTCATAACGAATCTCAATGAATGTTGTGTGTGCTGCATGTAATTGTGAACAAAATAATGACGATGTGAAAATTTTGGCAATATAAGCCTAATTTTGTTTGTTACGTTTAATGCGATCCAACCAAACCTTCCAAAGAGTTATTTTTTTAGTGGGGAATTCCAATTTGAAAACCCCTCTCTTCTCCCTATTTTCCTCATCTACCCCATTTTTCACTCCCCTCCCCTTTCTTTTTTTCAACCCCTTTGCCTCCCCTTTTTTGGCAGGTTTGGATCCTTTTGGATAAGTTG
The DNA here is from genome assembly GCA_034780555.1 of Coelogynopora nodosa. NCBI lineage: Eukaryota > Metazoa > Platyhelminthes > Proseriata > Coelogynoporidae > Coelogynopora > Coelogynopora nodosa. The sequence goes on along the minus strand of JAUZND010021906.1, from coordinate 15,690 downwards.
AGAAGAGGGCATGTTAATCCACAAAATTTACAAGATGGGCTATTCTTCTTCATTAAAGTACTTTCATAGTTCCCTTGAAAAACTTCCTTAAAAGAAAGCGCGCATGGAACTGATATTGTAAATATGATAATAAATAATTTTTGTGCTAGAAGAAACTAAATAACATAAAAGTAAGCAAAGCAGATTAAAATTTTGTATTATTTATTGGTATTTTTTTAATTCATAATTTAACTGTTTTGTATCCCTGTAATTTAAAACATTTAGATGGTAATTCTAATTTCTTCCAATATGTTCTATTAATATAATCGTTAAAAAATCTTCAAAGTTATTTATATTAAAAAAAATCTGTTTAAAAATTTTATTAAACAAATTAAAACAGAATAACGATAGTAATATAAATATAGCGCGTGGACAAAAGAAATTGTAATCTAAACAGTTAGCTATATACCGTTATGGAATAAAAATGGATATAAGTCAGGACTTATCATTTTGATGCATTTCGGTAAATCTATCAAAAACAAAAATGAAGTAGGTATTCAGATAAAATGTATTTCATATTATGACATCATATTAAAAAAAAACATTTCATACAATGGGAATCCCATTTATTGTTAACAAACATGTTGTATATAAATGTCTAAACAAATTCTAATTGTTTTCTTAAGAGCAAGAAAATGTATATTTGTTATTCATTTAATTAGCTAGTAATGTTGACAAAATGTGTTCCATTTTTTAATATCTTAACACTTCTCTCTCCCTCATCTTTTTAGCAGCTCTTAATTTATTTGTGTTTATGTACGTTTGTCTCTAACAACTCTGAATGTCTCTAACAACTCTGTGAATGTCTCTAACAACTCTGAATGTTTCTAACAACTTTGTGTTTCTAACAACTATGTGTTTCTAAAAAAGCTGTGTTTCTAACAGCTATGTGTTTCTAAAAAAGCTGTGTTTCTAACAACTATGTGTTTCTAAAAAAGCTGTGTTTCTAACAACTCTGTGAATGTCTCTAACAACTCTGAATGTTTCTAACAACTCTGTGTTTCTAACAATTCTGAATGTTTCTAACAACTCTGTGTTTCTAACAACTCTGTGATTCTAACAACTCTGTGTTTCTAACAACTCTGTGTTTCTAACAACTCTGTATTTCTAAC
>JAUZND010021906.1:0-14439 GCA_034780555.1 Coelogynopora nodosa | reverse complement strand
AACTCTGTGTTTCTAACAACTCTGTGTTTCTAACAACTCTGTGTTTCTAACAACTCTGTGTTTCTAACAACTCTGTGTTTCTAACAACTCTGTGCATGTTTCTAACAACTCTGTGCATGTTTCTAACAACTCTGTGAATGTCTCTAACAACTCCGTGAATGTCTCTAACAACTCTGTGAATGTTTCTAACAACTCTGTAAATGTCTCTAGCAACTCTGTGAATGTTTCTAACAACTCTGTGTTAAATACAGTGCCATAATAATTAAATATAAGGCAAACATGTAAGCCATATACAATATATAGTCACGCTCATTTCTGAATATAATTACATGAAAAATAATTAATTTACCTGGTCAAAGATATTAGAGTGCCTTTCATAGGTGATGTATCAAAAAATGGTCTGTAATGATTATGATCTATAAACTTTATTTATAATTTGATTGAAAGGAATTCCGTTGATTACACGCAAATACATCCTGTTGGGTATCAATATAATTTTAAGTTTTTATATTTATTATTTATGTAATATTTATTAGATTTGCTATTTCAATAACTTAATGGATCAAAATATCCTAAATAAGGATCTGTTTATCCTTTTTTCCTGTTTTAATTAATATTATAATAGAACTTGTAAGGCAATAAATCAATTAATTAATAAATCAGTTAATACCCATAACCCGGGTTCATAGCTATCAAATAGGATATACTGTATATTATCCTTATATATTCTATAGTCAAATTATACCTATATGTATAACCTATATTTTAAAAACCTTTACTCCCTAATAATATATTTAGATTAAATTAAATACATGAAGTCTGAATCCACATTGCATGACCATTGTCAACTTTTATAACATATCGTTTTGATCACTTCTTGTGCGTCTTGTCGCATTCCTTATATAGGCTATAGCGACCATAATTTTATGTTATTTGAAAGTGCCACTATTTTATTTTATTGCAACTACAAATTCGTTTTCAGAAGTCAGCCGTACATAGCTGCTACAATGCCATGCGATATATCCCACCCATAGCATATAATATACGCTCCGTCAGTTCCGCAGACTCAGAGTCTGTATAACTCTCATAATAATAAAATTTTCACAACTGCAACGGCAATAAACCAGGGATATAATCGACACTGTATAACAGAGTATTAGTCGACTCCTGGACAACTTTACGGACACCTTTCTGGGATAATTGGAAAGCATAAAACTCAACAAGCTGGCAAAATCTTTGTTTTAAGTGTCAACACATTGTTCAGGACTCCCGCCATCTGCTCGCTATATATAAGAATGTTTTCATCATGGTCTAGTTTTAGCACACCGCGTCTCTGCAATGCAATGATCTAAACATCCGTAGGTGATATGGATGAGGAGGAAGGGAAAAAACAAGACAAAAGTTGAAAAAATTATTTTTTTATCAATTCATTATATATCAGCGTTTCATGTAATGTAGATACGTTTTTGCGAGAGTAAAATTATACGCCTCTTTTGTTTATGGGGTGGTTTTAAAAAAAATATATCGCGTTATGAGATTATGAAATAATAGACGAAAATCTATTAAATTCATATAAAAACATCTTAATTGAGACCAGCTGTTGGATTGTTGGATGAGTTTAATTAATATAGTAAGAGTAAAGTGCGATTGCAGAAACTTCCAATTTTCAGGGGAACATTTTTTATTCATCTCAGAAATTTTATGTGTGCTCCCTTGTGCGCTCCCTTGAGCCGTAAACAAATTTAATGTAATATTATTTTATATACTATAATAATTTTAAAAAGATGATTCCACTCTTGTGGAGACGCCCCAAGAAGGCGAGCATATTTTGAAAATGACCGACACACTCCATTTCCCCAATTTATTTTTAATGTTACCAATTTATAATTTTATCAATGTGTTAGTTACATATATAGTGATACAAATATATTCGTATAAAAAGGGACGATGCCCTCCTAATATTTAGTCGTACCACTGTCACAACCGCTAATCCCTGCAGCGCAAGTAAATTACAAAAAATTAAAGAGTATTTTCTGAAAAATAGCAAAGTAATCTAAAAAATCATAACAAGCATGGTAGTATTAGTTTAGACTATATGGCAGTATTAATAATATAACCTTTATATGTTATATATAAAATGAATTCATATATTGAAGGTATATGCCGTCATTGAGTATATTATGTTAATTTATAATTTATATCGAATAAATAGGTGAACCGGAAATAAAACGGAAATAATATTTTAAGAAACTTTATAACCGATTTTTCAATGATATGAAATATTTCAGTTAAAACCAAATACGTTACAACTTTAATGCACGGAATTATTTATGTTATTTATAACTTTTAATACATATGAAAATCTTTATAATCTTTAATATATAATAAAATATTTGAGATAAAATGATACACCACGTATATGCATACAATTTACACCTAGTTTAGAGAGACTGAATTTCATTCTTGTAGCTGTCATAATTGTTTTTTAAATTTCCTTTTAAAGTTTCTAAAAATATTTATATAACATATATATTTGATAATATTAATTTATATTAAGTTGTTTAAAAATTATTTTTAAGCATCCATAAAAAATAGAAGTTTACGAAAATTAACATAGTGGAATAATTGATAGTAATGTAGCAAGGTATGTTTAATTTTAAAATATACACATCATATAAAAAGGGGCGTATGTAGAAAAGGTGTGACCCTATTACAATATCAGATAACACACTGTTTACCCTTTCATAAGAAAAATATATTCAATTTTCCAATTGATTTGATTTGAAGACAAAATTGAATGACGCAATTTTTGACAATTTATTTACGGTACATATTATATCCAAAAGATGCAACATTTGAGGAAATCTAGAATCAGACTTATAAAATAATGGGAGACACTGTCCAGGATGCATTCTCCAAGACATTCTAGTTCACTAATTTACATATAGAGATACAACTCGACAAAACCTGTGCTATGTTTAATAATACACCATATAGACTAAGACAGAAATTGTTTCCCCTTGGAACATTTCCCCCCGAGTCAATCAAGCGTGTCATGGGAACAGAGGCTAAGAGGTTGAGTGTCCGACCTCCTACAGAGACAAACCTACGAGGGTCCATCTGGATAGGGGGAAAATCAGTGTTGCTGAAAGTCCAGACTCCCTCGGGGGAGGCTTGCTTCTTCTATACACTGCGTTGAGGTGTTCTTATAGTTATTGAGGTTCTGAGAAGGGGTCTTGCGGTGCACACCGGCGAAACAATAGTATATAATACGGCGATGCCAGTTTGCTGTGCGTACAAGCTGTTCCATTGGGCTGAAGAGTTGTTGAATCACAGTAGGCGATATCATTGATCCTGAAATGTGATAAATGGATGGAAGTGCTGGTGAAAAATAGTGCTGATATAAAGTTTAAATGCTTTAATATTATGGCTTGCAATTTTTTTAATGTACAGAAACATTAATTCTGTAATTTTTGCAACGAATTGTTTTAAAATAAGAGTATGAGAACACTTCATTTTTGATGAAGTGTTTTTTCGAATCCTATTACAGTAAAAATTGTAAACAGTGTTTATTGTTCTCAGTATAGTTAAAATATTTAATTAGAATTAGGAAGTGTAAAATAATGCATATATATATATATACAATAGCAACAAAACCATACTAAATGAAGGAAATCTATTAAACTACTAAAATTACCATAATAATGTTGTCTGTTATGAATAGTTCAACTTTGACAACATATAAAATTAAATTGATTAAACAAATTTACACATAGGCCTACATGTATTATCATTCATGGAAAAATATTTTTCTGATCTATATATTATGTCGTTCGTAACCGATATAAGAATTTGAATTGATGTGAAAGATATTTTATCTTATAAATAGATGTCAATATTTTCAAATCTGGAAGTAATGTATAATATAGCAATACTAGTGTAATTGTTGTCTTTTTATTACCTATGATTATATTAATTTTAAAAGAAGTTATATTTGTTAAATGTTTTGAATGTGAATAATATTGCAAAAATTATTACTTCAGATCACACAATGCGCCGGACCAACAACCTCTCCTTCCGCACAACTCTAGCCAACTCCGCCAACACACCCAACCAGCACAACCAGCACCATCAACACCCAGAATTGACCCCCACAATGACCACCCCATGCACCCCCGCCGCCCTCCACAACAACAAACTGCCCTCCTCCGCCTTCTCGCGACCCCCTCTGCCGCTGCAGCCCCCACCGCTGCTCATGGACTCCCTCCCCCCAGCCGCCTCCTCCCTGTCGCCCACGGCCTCTGTGCTGCTGCTTGAGTCGGGCTGCGAGTGGTCCTGCCTAACACGAGACGAGCGCCGTCGCCTTCGTCGGGCAACACAGAAGTACCGCACGGCCCATGCGGCCAGGGAGCGCGTGCGGGTGGAAGCGTTCAATACTGCGTTCGGCTCACTACGCCAGCTGCTGCCCACCCTGCCGCCGGACAAGAAGTTATCGAAGATTGAAATTCTGCGTCTCGCCATCTGCTATATCTCCTATCTGGACTATGTCCTGAAGAATAAGTGAATTGGCATTGCCAGCAGCTATTTTAAGAGTTTGTACATGTGCGCGCTTCGATTTATTGATTTAGGTATTAATCGGTTTACAGGCAAGAATTCAGGAAACACTCTATATGATTAGGAACAGGCTGCACTTATGCTACATTAATTATTGTTTATTTTATGGATCAGATTTTAAAAAATAGGCCAAATTAATTATACGAAAACAATAATATCTCGATTATGCAGTATTTCCAAAATACAAATGTATGGTTGTTTTACGAGCAAAAAAATCAGATTTAATCAAATTCAGGGTGTTATCAGCGCACGAATGACTTTTATTGGCTGTTTATACACAATAAAACTAATGGACTGATTCCAATAAAGCTTTAAGTTCGACATCTTACCAATAATTTTGAATATTTTGTTTGGACTGGACTTCTAATTTCATTGTTTTTACAAATACGTAATTTATTAAAATAATTATTTAAATTTATTCAAAATAGTATGATTTATATTTTCAAAATTAGTTAGACTCAGTCTCCTTCAAATTACCATTTTGCATCTATAATAGTAATATATAATAGTATAATAGTATAATAATTGTGTCTATAATGTCATTAGAAAATTGTTTTATTCATTCAAAACATTATACGATAAATGGTTTTCCAACTGATACTATAATAATAGTGTTATACATTCACATTTTATCATTCCATAGTTTTTAAACATCTTTCAATATTTTCAATTATTTGATTATGTAGTTTATGCACATTTTAATTGACGCTTCATAAATTTAATATCTTTTAATAAACAATATGGCTGTGATATTACGTTAGCTTTTGAATTGAACCCTTACTTGTAGGTATATGTGCATGTGCTTATTTTATATTTATATGGTATTATTTGTCCAAATTGTATATTTTCATACATAATGTTGTTGTTTTAATAAATTGTATTTACTGCTAAGAAAGAGTCTTTTCATATATTGTATATATAAATATTTAAGTGTGATTTGTAACTTTAAATGCTTGAACACCAACCATAATAATTAATTTCCATGTACCTTCAAAGTACATTCAAAAGTACATCCAATTACATATACAAAACATTTAATATGACTTTAATATATTGTAGATATTGCCATTAAATGAATTTGGTACTGTCATTAAATTATTTTAAGTACTCCCAAATACATGGAAATAAATAATATAAATTACTTTATCGATGGTCTTTAACCAACTTAAAGATACTCGTCGCTTCGCGACTTGTACATTATAATTGTTCAAAGACCTTGATAAAAATATTTATTCTATAGACCTACATAGCAATAATTTAATATTTAATATAATAATATGGTCTATATAAAATTATTTAAAAATTGCAGTTCCAATTATCACTGTGTATGAATTTACAATTCAATTTTCCGAGGCAATATTTAATAATGTATTAATTTAGCTTATATGCCATATCATACTATTTATATAATTAAATCAATAAACATGCACCGAAAAATAGTAAAGAGTTAGTCTTATTCTGTATATTTATTCTGTATTAAAATTAAATAATGACCAAAAATGAAAAGAATATTTAATTAATAATCTCTTGAATCCCTAAAATGCAACAACGTATATTTCGGAGTATTAACAAAATAAGTATTATACAACTTTTCAGGAGTAATTGTTTTAAATTATATCAAATTAACGAAAAAATATCAAAAATCAAATACTGAATATGTCAGATCAATTTTTTGATTTGAAATTGTTTCCAAAAAATATAAATTTTTAAAATTTCTATTTTTTTTTCTTTTCAATTATCAATTTTTAAATTATTTTAAAATTCAATGTTTACATTAAAATTATAACATTAAATTAGACATCAAATAGACTATTAAAAGATTTATACTTGACTATAATATCTTCCGTATATAAGCCGTTTACAAATATTCCAACCGAAAGTGTTTTTGGCAGACATGGGTTTCTGTTTTTTCTTTTACTGATTAATTATTAATTTTAGTAATTGATTATCATGTTAAATTCTGTCTTAACACGTGTTAAACTTAATTAAAGTTTAATGGTCTGCGGATTTATTATATATATGAGTTTTTCCATGTTCAGACGTTTCTACCTTACGGACTTCTGTAACTGATAATGTCAGTGTAAAGTTGAAAATCAAACAGGGTGTCTTATTCACAGTCTCAAAATTATAAGCATTATAATCATGATAAATATCTCCGATGGTGACATCGCAAGCCTTGAATCATCTGAGAGTGAGGACATGACGGCTTTTATTAAAAATATCTGTGATGGGTCTTTTCTCCCCAATATAAATTGCCTAAATGTAACAGCAATTTCCGGTATTTTAGTGCTTTTTTATCGCAAGGTATTATTGACACTTTCTATTATAAGACTAATTCAAAGAGTTTTTTGGTTTTATTTATATATTGAGTCGGATTTTTTTTATGGAATTTGAATTATTCTAATAAAAACGTGATTGGTTTCTTGTTTTATAGGTTCATTTTTATAATTTGGGTCAAGATTTATTGTTGGGCTGATTTAAACATTTTTACGTTTATTTTGATATTTTTAGCTTAACTATTCCATTTTTACATTAATTACTAATTTTTGTAAATATTTACAAGTATATCCATATATTATTCCATATTATATATTTATAAAACGGTGGCAAAACGTTATAAAAGTTTTGTATCTAAATTTGTAAAAGTTAAATCATAAAATTGATAAACTATTTTTGGACAGCTTTTTCGCTGTATTTATTGGGCACAGCAGTTAGAAACTATATAATAATTTCTTGTTTTAATTTCCATCTTATGTTATTAGATTCTTTTATTAATACAAAACTGGTACAAATGACTTTGGTAATTTTTTTTACTAAATTAATAATTTCTTAAATTTCAATTTTTATGCATAAAGTTAACCGAAAACTTTTGTAAGTGTTCTAAATTATGTAATCATTAATTTCTATTAGATTTTCTAGAACCAATACGATTTTCTGGAACCAATCCGTGTATGGGAACATATCACAGAGAATGCTAAAAAAATTATTGACCTTATGTATTTGTGAAAATAGGAGATACAGCCTAAGTGACTAATATACAATAACATATTAGTCACTTAGGTACACTTATTGTACAATACTTTTAAATTCAGATTTAATTTATCGTTTTGAAATGAAACTTGATTGAATAATAATTAATTAAAGGGTCGGGTAATTCAGTCCATATCGGATTGAACTTTGTTTATATGAATAAATATAGACTTCGTATAATCGTAAGGATAGGTATTATCGTTATCTCGCTATGCAGTGGTATGAGAGTTATTTCTCCGTGGGTACAAATTTCGTCCACTAACAATTATTACATGCTAAAATGAGGTAATTTACTGTTTTAATTTTTTTAACTGTTACTTTTATTCTAAAAAATCCTGCGTTATAAAAGATTTTGTTTGGATGAATCATATTTTATAAATATATACATATACATATATTACTCTTTAACTCAAAGAATATCGACCAAAATGTTCACATTATTAGAATATAACGTTATATTGTTATCTGAGAAAAGTTACGATGAAATATGTTATCCAATAACATTAAAGTAAAATAAAAAGTTATTTTATTTTTTTGCAATTATAGATGAACGTTATAAATTCGTTTTTATAGAGATATAATTATATTAACTTGTTACAATTTCACAATTTACATTCAAAATTATTTAAAAACCCATATAATCTAACATTAAAATAAATAATAAAAGGATTAAATTAATTTACGACGTTATTTAAATAATGTTGTGAAACGTATGTGTAATTTCTTCGTGTTCATTAGACTGCAAAAACTTTATAAATTTTAAAGGTGCAACACAAAAAAAAGTATACTGACCACTTTTAAACGGTAAAAACACAAAAATCTATTTGAAGGAGACATTTTTTTATTAACAAATAACATTCGAACCTTAAAAACACCCACCCCGGCTTTCGAACTTTATGACATTTGAGAGGTTCGAAAGCTTTGCAGTGTTTGTTAATCAAAAAAGATTCTCATTCACATGGTTTTATTGTTCGAGCAGTTTTAATTTAGAAATTTTTTTTTTTTAATAATTTTTTGCGTGTTGTATGTGAATACATTATTTCGTATATTTCAAGAATTACATGTTATATAAATATGTAATTATATTAACTGTGACATATTTATAAAATAGTATAAGTTTTACTACTATATTGGATACAAATGTTATGCTACACAGTAAAAACATAAAAATTAAACAATATATTGATTTTAATATTAAATTAAATAATAAATATAATCTAACCAAATTATCGAAAACCCATAAAGGGACGAATTAAAAGGGTTTTTCGTAGATGTGATGTTCTAGAAAAAACATCTTCAATAAATTTCGTTGTTATAATCTTTTATTTTGTATTCAACTCTGAAACCAACAAAATGTAGCAACTATTTAAACCTCTATTGTTTAAATGACTAGATAGGCAAATTGCCCGATGTCTCAGCTGCCATTTAAATATACTTGAGATATTAGCGGTTGCCTATCTAGTAGTTATAGAGTAGTTTAAATATAATATATGATTTAAGCTATAAGTGCAAATTAGTCATTTTCAATTTATAACTTTTTAACTTAATTAACACTTTTGAGTAATGGGGGTGTTATTTTCTATTGGATATATAAATCATGCGGTGTTTCTATTTTACACATTGATTTTAATTTTTATTATAATTTATTAATCTAAATTCACTTGTACACCACCAGTTACACCTTGTGACACGTGAATGTATGTTGTATATGTATTGTTAAGTTACATTACCAGTGCCACAGAAGTAGCTATGGCCTGATTAGTAGTTGATAATATATGATATCGCACATTTAATAATCAATTGAAAATCGAGTATATTTAACGTCCAGCTCTAAAATGTTGATAATTATCGTTGTGATATAATAATTTTTAAAAAATTAAAAAATTTAATATAATGATTTTTTAAATTTTTTAATACAATGATTTTTTTGATTTTTTAATAAAATGATTTATTAAATCATCAATCTAACAATTATTTAATTGAGGGTACAGTTAATAACAGATTGACATACTTATACTTATTTTAGCACATCACATTACATATAACTATACATTGCTAATCCAAATGTTTATTTTCAAAAAGTACCTACATACTGAAAAACAACATCATCGAACTCGACAAATTTCGTATTATCTATCACAACTCAGTACAAACCATAGTGTACAAACAAGTTCAATCACTTATAACCAACTTATCTAGACTATTTCTATACAAGACAACACAAAAAGAATTTGTTACAATATATACAATATATATATTTACTTTTGCAGAGAAAAGCAATCTTCATAAAAGATATTAAAATATATTAAGTGCTCATTTACTGACAAATCTTTCATTATTAATGTGCTTATTTAGACTGAATATTAAATTAATTGATTATTTGAGTTTTTTTAACATTAGAGTATATTATTAATAAAAGTATTACATTTGCAAAGAAAGTTAAATTCACATCCTACATAAGCCCTATATATAAAATATTAATATCTAGCGTAGTATATATATGTATTTTGTAATATTTATATAATTTTTTTTTAATTATTATTAGTATTTATTATATTATACATTACAATATAACATATATAATAATCCTTATAAATTGCTGGAGTGTAGTAAATGAACATGCAGTGTATAATATTTTATGCATAAAAGACATTAATCTGTTTCAGGACAAAACTGTATATAAATTAAAAAAACAACATAAATATATAGATATAGAATTTGTATTAAGAAACATGCCTATATCTTTTAATCCTTCGTGGTTTAGACTATATAAATATTGGAAAAACTAAAGGTAATTAAGTGTAATATTTATGTTTAAGCTATAAACATAACATTAATCACAAATACCGATACGCTAATATGCGATACACGATAAGACTATCTTAATCATCAAGTTTGTCATATCCGATTTGGATGCACCAGGATATAGGTAGGAATAAATGATGAAACTAGGGTTTTCAAAAATATTTTAAATCTTTGCAAAATTTGTAACTCTGTCAAGGAGACCTCCCGGCAGGTCTCCTTCGCGAGGTTTATTTTCGTGATGATTTCTAGATGACTGTATAGTTAGATGTATAAATGGAACTTAATTTGCAACATACAGTATTCGCCTTAGTCTTGTAATGTTCTATATTAAATATATTGTGCTCATTTAGTTCAAACTTCCCAAAACTTGCCCACATTGAATAGATTGTCTTTGGACGAAACTTTCAAACTTTCAGAATTTTTTTAACTGAGGTGACTACTCAGATAAATTTGAATGTACTCAAAGTACGTGTGAACACCTAGTCAACTTATGTAACAATTTTATTGCATAAATATATATATAGAGTGCTCTCCAATTAGTACAAAGAAAAATACTAACTTTGAATAGTTATACCTAATAATAAATTTATCCTTTTTATAAAAAAAAAGATTACTAAAATTAATATTTTTACTAATTTAGCATTTCCAGTAGATTAAACTAACTTCACTTATATCATATTTTGCCTGTTAATAAAGGGTTTTTAATTTTAGATTATTTAAATTATACTGTTTTTTACAAAAAAAATTTAAAGATTAAAATATGAATGGTGAAAATATTTTTATAGAAAAATAAGTAGGATTCTAATGTACATGCATCAATTAAACCGCTATTTTTACCTTATAAATATCCTACCTAAATGTTACTGATTTTGCTTTAGTAAACAAAATTGTTATGAATTATTTTGAAATAATTAGTAAATATTTTTTAAATTAAATATTAAAATGACGTAATACACAGTCATTCATAAAATTTAAAAAATTATACAATAAGAAGCAAAATAAACTATAGTAACAACCAACAGTTTAAAGGCTTCGGTTGATACAACCATAACTTTATGATAGATATAATACCACGTTATACATTACTGTAAACAGTAGCACAATTCCTGTTTGGAGACACTGAGATATTTAAAGCGCTCAATTCAACTTTTAAATGTCGATCCATAAATCAATAGGGTGTTGGAAATTTGATTTAATATTTTACTTTATTATTTCTTATAGTTTTACAAAATGCTGATATTGATCCTATACTACTATATAATATCTTATTTATTTAAAATAATTAAAATTATATTAATTAATTAATATAATATATTAATTACATTATTGAAATAATTAATATTGTTAGAAAATAGAAGATTAATATAATTTATAAATTTTTGTCCTTTTTCTGTATAATTTATTATTCAAATGTTACATTTATTTCTGGTTGTCGGTCAAATATTTCAGAGAAAATTATTTTATCGATAAGTAATAAATACATTTTTATTTAATTTTGTCTTTATTTTAGTGGTTTAGTTTATAACATAAAGTGGCATATTTATTTATTTATAGGCTACATTTATTATTTTATTGTTTTGTATTTTAATACTATAACATCATGATAACAAAGTGTACATCTACTACAATAAAATGAATACCGCCATATATTGTTAAAATATTGTTCATTTCATATATGTATATATCCACGTGACTGACTGATGTTGAATTTATAAGTTAAGATCGTGCAATTGGTTAAACCTGAAACAAATGATAAAAAGTTAATTTTTCACAATATTTGAATAGAAGTACAATAAATACAATAATCGAAAGTCCTCAAAAATCTTTTTGTGATAACTCGAGTATTCAAGGGTGCATTCTACTTGTATATGGCTAACATTCACTGTGCCGTATTTGCATTATACCTACAAACATACTATAGGGCCTACACTATGTTTGCTCGTACGAAATCTTAGTCAAAATGAATTCTCTACCGTTAAATTTTTTTTTGTTGGCTTTATATTGTTGGTAGTAGGAATTTTAAAATTCAACGACTAAAATAATTATTTCACATTTGTACATTTCATATTTACGCTTTAAAATGAATAATTGAAAAATTTAATCCAAGTTGTAGCACACATTCCAACTAAATTCCATAAAATTCCTCAAATGAACCTCATTGAATATCACTTCACTAAAGAAATGTATATAATATGCTGTGTGTTATTAGACTTTTTCCATTGTGACCCCAGTGGTGTCGGCCTGTCAAAACTACTGAAAAGGTGTGCTGCTATAAGTATTAACCATTAGAACCTCTTTAAAGCCTTTGGGAGCTATATCACTTGGATTTTTAATATTGTACATGTAAGTTGAACAAAATATTTATAAGGGGCTGTCTGAAAATTACGTTATGATGGATAGGGGCACGGGGGTTGATAAATTCGTGACAAAACGTGATGGAGGAGAGGAAGTTTTTGCAAATTGTGACGTCACAAAATGTTCATGTTTAAAGCACATTGTTCCGTTTAAATTAATCGAAACAGTTAACGCGGATTCACAAATTATTCGAAATAAAGTCTGATTTTTAACAGTTGTACTCAGACCTTTTTAAAGCATATTGCAATGCTTACCCAAATTTACAAAAATCCAAATACCAAAGTGAGGTAATCGCCTTATGGAATAAAATGAAAAAATCAGAAGAAAATGTTCCACTGGCAGTCAGGTCTAAACTACATGAGTTGAAAAGAACGGAATTAAAAAGAAAAGGGATTCTTTTGAATTGGAATTGAAGAACTTTCAGAAAGCGGTTATGGTTCTCGCAAAAGTCTGGAGGGACACAGTTACCGACAATTTTCCAATTATATCTGAATTTTTCAGCCTACTTCTACAAAACGAACAACGTGATTGCGACAATAACGATATCCGGCCCATTGGCAACGCCTCAACGAAGTGGAATCTCAAAGACTCCACGGGCGCGCCGGACTTCCTTTCAAGGAAGACGAAGTTGCCTACCTCACACCTTACACTGTGGGGATTACGGTCTACACCGCCTCGGGTCAGAGACTCGGTCGGAATGGGACCCCAAAGAAGCATACCACAAACGAAGAAGACAGCCACTGCCAAACCATGTCTGGAGGAATCCGAAGCGGAGATGGATCAGGGACCACCATGCTGGAGACCATCATCCCCGACAAGAGACCACAAAGGCGTTACCGGACAAGTCATCACCCAGGTCAGATACACGGGTTTTTATCAACCGAAGGCGATAACCCAGCGATCGACCTTCGGCAATTGTTACTCAACGCTGGAGACATAGAAGAAAACCCTGGTCCCAACTGCGACACGTGCAATGCCACCATACGCATTAATGCCCCCTATCTGGTCTGTAACTGTGGCAAGGTTTGCCACCTACAAGAAAAATGCTGCAAAATCAAGAAGGCCACTCCTAACAATGCCAATTGGGACTGTGAAGCCTGCAACTTAAGACCAAAACGTACCATCACGCATCTAGTAGGGAAAGCGATCAACACATCTCACATTGCAGCTGCTACCCCATCCGACAGACCAAATTGCATCATCTGCAACACTAAAACAAAAATAGTGAAACATCCTCTCATTTGCAACAAATGTGGTAAGGAATGCCATCAGAGCTGTTCAGGACTTTCTAGAAAAGTTATCGAAATCTTTTTCATGAACAAAGCTTGGACATGTCACAAATGCTCCCCAAACATACCAGGGCCACCTATAACCAGAGACACCGCAACAAGCACAACAAAAGAGAAAAACACTTTTGCAAACAAGAAGCTTCTCAAAATAATCCAGTGGAACTCAGACTGCATAAACACTAAAACCACAGAACTCACTAAATGTCTAGAAGAACACAATGTAGACTTATGTGCAATTCAAGAAACCAAATTAAACAATAAGAACAAAGACCCACGCTTTAAGGGATACACACTGATAAGAAAAGACAGGAAAGACACGGACGCCAGACAAGGAGGTGGTCTTCTC
>JAUZND010021895.1:0-25246 GCA_034780555.1 Coelogynopora nodosa | reverse complement strand
AGACCCATATGGGGAGCTTAAGTTTGGCTCGGGCGGAAATTCTGATGAAAACTGTAAAAGTTTTGGCCCGGGCGGAAGTTTTGGCTCGGGCGGTCGTTTTGGCCCGGGCGGAGAATATACTTAACCTAATTTTGACACTCGTATATACGTCGTAGTACGCAGAAGAATGGCATTCATATATTGTCAATTTCACGGGAAAACCTTATATAATGTTAGTGGTTTTAAAAAGACATACAGATGGTCAAGGTGGCCAGACACTCTATATGTATAAAACCGAAAAAGATCCTCATGTGTCACTCATCAAGTCTATTGGAAATTGGCATAGTCTGTTCGCCTATTAAACATTAACAAGCTTTAGTCAGGGACCTCCTCGATCAAAAACACAATACACAAGTGATTGACTATAAACCATTCATTACGTAATCTATTCATTTAAGTTTTTTATTATTTATTTAAATATTTGTATTATAGTAAACATATTATACTTTCATTAAAAATCCATAGCTTACAGATTTTAACCCATTCTGTTCTTTATTCATTGTGTTCCATACTTATTTAATGAACGCTATGTATTGCCTACTTTAGTGCTACCTATTATACATAAATGCACTTTTATATTTACACATTTTACACCTTCCTGTTCCTATTCATTTTAGCCACTACATTAAAAAAATGTTGTCATAGAATATTTCGAATATAAAACTATGATATGAACATAGTGTATACCACAGATATGGTTTTCCTTACTAGAAAAAATCAATATCTATTGTATATACAATATTATACATATATATATAATAATATAATAATAAGAAAATTTTGTTTTTAAATGTGAAAGCCAGGTGCTACCTGTGTGATGTTTATTTGTTACGTTATCGCGATGTCACAGTCTTTTATGTATATTTTAATATTGTTTTGTAATCTTTGTGTCATATGTAGAATGTCAAACGTATTATATATTTTTAAATATTTAATGCAAAATTTATTTATTATTTATCACCCAAATAGTAAAATATTAAATATAGTTTTAAAAACTTATTCAAATGATAAATAATTAGATTTTAAATCTGACTAAAGTATGTTAACGTTTTATGTAGTTTTAGGCTTCATTTTTCATAATCTCAGTATTATATGGACTGTATAAGGACTATATGTGGATAAACGCTCACTACATTTATTTTTATTAAAATGTGTTAAATTTCAAAATGTTGTGTCCGTAGTATAAATCTTGAATTTAGTGGATTTTAACTATTTGAACAATAAAAAGTTTTAAAAAAAGGTTAATTAACAAAAACCTATGTTTGAAATGATCTTATCAGTCCAAATCTCTTTCAAACTATGATGAATTTGACTATTTTGGAAAATAAGGAAATGAATTTACTATCAATCCTGAAATTTTAAACTTTTTATATGTTACTAGTACAGTTTTTAAAATATTTTTAGTTTTTGCTAATTTGGTGAATATGCATACGTTTATCAACGTGTTACTTGGTCGATAAATATGGTAAGAAAAGTAATTCAAATCTAATGACAAAAATTTTGTATCCAACAAACATAAAAGGTATTAAATATTTTTGCGCTTACTTTTGTTGATCTAAAAAATATATTTTTTTGTAAATTATTAAAATATCTCAGTATTTTATAACATAAACACCCTTAATTAACTTACAAATATTGAGACTATTAAACAAATGTATGTCTTTAAAGTAAAAACAGTTATTTTATGTAATTTAATAGAAATATAATTTTTTTTGAGTTTCATTTTTTAACAATTATAATTATATTAAAAAACTTTTATAGTTATACAATGTGATTTTTTATAATTGAAATGAATAGTTAAAAAATGAAAACATTTTGGATCAACTATGTTTCACAGATAATTTTCTTAAATATTGATATAAGATATTCAGAAAGAAAATATAAACTACAGAAGAAAGTTAATACATATTATACAACACTTTCAATGATTTTACTCAGTTGCATGTAAAAAATACATATTGGAATCATCACAACTGCGTTTCGAGCTGATTGTGAACATCAGCAGACGTCAGTTGCAGGTGTGTAGCATCAAACATAAGCGCTGTCTCCTCCGTTACCACCGAATCGGTATCATTGTACATTAAACTAGCCTCTTTTGCCGGGGATGTGTGCTCTATCAAACACTGGCGAACATCATCTATGAGCTCCTGGTGAAATCCCTGTAGTAAACGCCGTAGTTCCTCTTTACCTATGATATCAGGAGTTGAAAAGGGGTTGGTTGAAAGTGGGGTCGAAACAATGGAGTGACCCGGTCGGTCTGGGTGGAGGGTCTGATTCTGAAAAGACTGGATCAGATCGGACTTTATACTGTCCAAGTGATGCGTAGATCGAAGTACATCCCCTTTTCTGTCTTCGCGAAGTTCGTATCTATTCGGGTAAGAAAAATATTATAAAATTATATTCATTATTTTTCTCACAGTTAATACAACAGTCACAACTAATAAGTAATAACATAATTAAGCTATAAAAAGTGAGTAGTACCCTTAAGAAATATTTACAAAAAAAGGTTTTAATGCATTTTTATCGATAGATTGACTAAATAAGTAAGTTCTGGTTTTATTGCAGTGTTAAATCTATTTAATGATGGGTTAATACGAGAATTGCCTATTAGTGGTGCAGTACAATTATCATATTATGTCCTTCTAATGAGACCTAATAACAATTATAAATACTAATAACACTTATACTACTGTATTAGTCTTAGTAACTCTATTACTTAGTTTTATCTCAGCATCTCTAAATAAAAGCCTTCTGTACCTATCAAAATTAACTATTTAAACAATAAAATAGTTATATATATAATAAATATATTACATACATCTTAAATATATATACATAATATTATAAAAAACATTGTTGTATCTCACTTACATTTAATTAATTAATTAATTTTTAATAAATTATCATATTCTAATTTTTATATTCCATAAATATTCATGTTTTTGTCTAAATTTATGTTATCTATTTGAATACACTACTGTATATGTAAAGCACCGCTGACAATGCGTGCAATTTAAAGCACTATAGCCGAACTATTATTAAAAGTTTTATTTTTATGATGGTAATCCTCCGGTTTTAGGAATCTCGGCTGTTGTATTTCAAAATGCATGTTTGATTTTTTAAACAGTTTCATACGATTATTATTCTATTAATAAAATTATATTTAACATTACTTAATTAAAACAATCCCATGTTATTTTACCTATATAGCCTGCATGTATACACGTATCTGTTTTTTGTTGATATAATTTCGTGGACATATTTTCAATACAGTAAATTAAAAAAATATTCAAAATGAAATGTTACTATATATAACCTAAATATGAATTTAAGGAGATAAAAGATGTCATAGCTATTTCGTGGTATTAACAATGAACAAAGAAAATCTGACAAATTGTTTCTCTAAATGTAACACAATTGTTTTTCAAGATGGGACATACAAGCTTAAATAAATTATAGACAACCAATATATTGGAAGAAAAATTTATATTTATAAAGACAGTTGTCTATAGTGTATTTAGTGTATTTAGTACAGTTTACTTAAAATAATATGCTTTATCCTTAGCTAGAAGATGATAATTATGTCAATGTTAATTTTATATATATATATATTTGTATTATATAAGAAAACATGAAAACACTGTAGATCATTCCGACAATTATCATCTGGAAATACGTTTTGAAATAATTAATTGCTTCTTCTTAGCTAGTATATTTTAATAAAAATGCCAAAACAAGTTTTAAATATTTTTCGCGAGAAAAGACTACATTTATATTAACATAAACAAAAAACATGAATTTATATCAAGACAATTTCCCGAGTCATGTACGTAAGTAAGCAAGTAACGCTGCAACCGCCAAAAATATGCTTTCGATATTTTGTGGATGAATTTTACCGACGGATTGCGTTTCAATTGGTGCCAATGTTGAAAGACGCTCCTCATTGTGAGGGGATCAGTATTAATGTAATTGTCATTTTTATTTGAACCATGTAATCACATTTTAAGTTGAGCCACATAACCTTTTATTTTAGTTGAGTCACGTAACCATAATTTTCATTTGGGCCGAAAATAATGACCCACGTTGTTGTTTACTTACTTTTATTTAGTTTACTTAATTTTATATAGTTATCGAGAAAAAGGAAAATAATAAATTCGATGCCCATGCATAATTATGAATGAACAAATTATATTCTTTTGTAGAGTTACATTTATTTTGGCTAACATGGAATATATTGAACATAGTTAACTTGATTACGCGATCAAGTATATTGTTGTTATATTTAGTTTTTAGTTTTTAGTAAGTTATATTTGATTTAGTAAGTTATATTTGATTTAGTAAATTATATTTGATTTAGTAAGTTATATTTGATTTAGTAAGTTAAATTTGGTTAAATAAGTTAAATTTGGTTTAATAAGTTATATAATGGTTTTTGGTAAGTTCAATTTGATTATATGTTTAAACTTCGTATTTGAGTTTATTATAAAATGTATAATATGACTAATATGAATAAATATTAAATGGGGAAATAATAGATGAAATAATTAATGAATTTACAGATAAATTAATGTCTTTTGATATGTGTTTAAACTATTTGATATGTTTTAACAGTTAGACCTTAAAAGGTTTATGTTATTACAATAAGCATATTTCGATAATAATTAATTAGTAGAATAATAATTAAACGTTTTTTGATAAAAGATAATTTATTAATTTTATTACCAGATATTGTCCCTCCCAAAAAATGCAGCGGTGGAAAAAGTAACCGGTAACATTAACCTATAATGTATAATATTTTTTTTACCGTAAACTGGATATATCTTGTTTGATTTCCAAGATGTCATCTTCATTGACTCCGTCTTGTCGCATGTTTTTCTTTGTCCAATGAATATACCGACTTACTAGCTTTTGCATTACACTCTGAAAAAGCATTGGTTAAATAAATTAGTAAACGAGTTATTTAGTTTATTTTCTGTTTATTCAAAACTGCCCTTTAGATTTTTTTAATGATTTCCTGTTTGATGCGTATACTTTATAACGAATAAGTATTAAAACAAATGTTTGATTCTAATCAGAAATACGTATAGTTCTAATTATGAAATATATATTTTATAGGAATATCAAGAGTATTTACATGGTATTTTGTTTTTACACTTGATCCACATGCTGGTCTCTGAAATTAAAAAAGCAACAATATATAGCTCGACAGATTCTACAATATTTTCTTATTTGCAAAACCACTAAAAGATATTTATTTGGAGAAATATAAATGTTATAATTAAATTTATAAATAACATAATTTCTACAAATAAACTAGGAAGAGAATGATAATGAGGTCAAACCATCAACAAAAATAGACATACCGCATAAATCGTGCAGAAGCTTTTTTATTTAAGTGTATTGTTTTTTAAACTATAGAAACCGTAGAAGAACTTTTTCTATATAAAATATATTATTAAATTTATATATACTCTGTTGTTTAAAACATGAATTATATTA
The DNA here is from genome assembly GCA_034780555.1 of Coelogynopora nodosa. Lineage (NCBI taxonomy): Eukaryota > Metazoa > Platyhelminthes > Proseriata > Coelogynoporidae > Coelogynopora > Coelogynopora nodosa. The sequence continues at coordinate 19,708 of JAUZND010021895.1, read as the reverse complement.
TTCAATGTGGATTTATATATACTGATACAATATATTTGAAAAATACAAAAATGTCACATATTTATGAAAGATCAACTAAAATATTAACTGAATATGATATGAATAGTTTTTAAACCTTTTCTACAAAATTATTTAAAAAATCAAATTTCAAGCGTTACCTTCTAAAACTAATTTTAAAAGGTCACTTATATCGCTTACCTCAATGGTAAGGTCACTAAATAATGTCGCTTACCTCAATGATAAGGTCACTTATATCGTTTATCACTGGTGAGGTTACAACCGTTTTTGTCCCTAGTAAGGTCATTTACATAGTTTCCGCTACTTGTAAAGTCACTTATATCGTTGACGTCATAGCTGATGAGATCACTTATGGTGTTTACGTATGTTACTGATGAGGGTGCTTATGTTGTTTATATATGTTACTGATGATGGTTTTCATGTGGTTTACGTTACTAATGTAGTCATTTATTAAATTAATTATTTTTTACCAGTTGAATAAGTAATAAATAAATATATAAATATAGTATAGATATAATAATATATGTTAAGACATAAATTATATATAACTGTTAATATTTTTCGTCTGATTCAGACATTGGTCCAAATTCTATGGCGAGTACATTCAAACATTTACATTAATAAAATACCATTTTCAAAATAGAAATTTATCTATAATGTAACTAGTTAAAAAATTATTCAATATTAAAATTATTATCAACTAGTCAACTTTCTAAACTAAAGCGACAAAACAACAATAAGATAATCGTATATCGTATGAAATCGGTCCGAAATTCACAAACATAGGTGACTAATATAACCCTCGTAAGGTAAATTTTTATACTATGAAATATATCATATGTTAAATATATAACATTTTTAATTTGTATATATATATTTATATAGATATATTTGTATATAGATAAATTTCATAAATATAAATAAAAAGGGTACATATTAAAACACATTTTCAGTAATTTCTAAAATTACATCAGGGTGTAATTCTTAAAATATTTTGTTGCATTGACATGTTAACATCGGAAGCGTTATATAGTTAAATAGATATATTTAGTTTAAACATATATCATAAACATATCTCGCACGTAATTGTTTTATTTGTCCACTAAATATTTATAACTAAATTTGTTCACTATACGATAAATAATAATACACAGTTTTGACCAAGACATACCTTAATTGTCCCTTCTACTACCTTCTGTCTAACAGACTGATTTTTCCTCGCCCGGTTGGTGAAGATGTGCTGTAGCAGGTCTTTGAACTTGCAGAGTAACTTGATGAGGTATTTGGGGCTCACGATGGTATTGAGGGGAGGGGGCAGTGTTGACCCCTCATCGAAGTAGCCAACCCAGAGCTTGCTCCGTGCAAACTTCCACTCGATGTCTGCGTGATTCTGTAAATTTCGGAAGAAAAGAAAGATAACCTAAATTCTGTAAAAAGATGGAACAGACAAATATATACAACATATCTATCATTTATATAAGTATTAAGTTATATTTATCATAAACCTAATTAGTTTGAAATATCATTGATTGTAATAATCATAACAGTTACATACAAATAATAAACAATATGTATTTAATTAGTATTTGTTTAAATATTTAATTATAATTATATCAAATAGTTTATAATATCACAATAATATTAATATTACGTTAGCTTTTATATTCATCATAATTGGTTAATTAGTGACCGAAAAAGTAATTGTAAAGTATATGTAAAAAATGTTAGGTTACATAATCTTGAAATGTAAATCTCATAATATATTTTAATAAATTCTAAAAAATATATTATCTTTTCTCTGCACAATATAGATATTTCCAAAGCAAAGTAAATAAAACGAAGAGAATTTTTTTAGTGGAATATTAAAAAAATATTTAGGTAACCAGTCATTTTTGTAAATTTTACTAATATCAGTTTTACAAAATACATATATAAAATATACATATAATATATTGTATATTATGTTATACACATATATAACATCTAAAATACTACTAACTTAAAAATACATATCAAAATTCAAGTTTTAAGACAAACTTATATATAACTTATAACTCGTATATTACTAATGAAGTCTCTAAGTTAAAATTAATTTCAGTATCTTTTATAATTAACCAATATTTATCGATTTACGATGATTTGTGGTACATAAATTATACATTGTTACTTTTAGCATATATATTTAGCAGTATAATTTACCAAACTACTAGCAAGAAAATAAATTTAATACAACTAATAAAATATTAAATTAAAAGATATACCATAGAAAATAATAATATATGAATACAAAAAAAATCTAAATATATTGTGGCTGTAATAAAAACTGTATAAAAACATATATTTTGCTTATTTAATTCTTAATATATTTAATTTAGTATAATTCAATTTGTTTAAGAATTATATACGTATAACAATTAATCATGCTTTAAAAATATATGTAAACATGTTTAGCTATTAAATGTACAGAGAATTTACAATATTTAATATTAGAAAATCTGATCTTTTATTATTATTTTTATTTTGACATAATGATATGCACCTGTCAAATGACATGTTTGATAAATACATTATTACTATCACTAGGAAGATTATATTTCTTAATTAAACAATTGGGACGCAATCTATAAAACACCACCCTTAGAGGTTTTTTTCCATTTTTGTCTAGAGCGTTTTAAAGTCAAGAATTATTATTTTTGTTGATTTTTTTTTATTATAAAATATCTATCTATGACAACTTCTATGATGACATTGTATTTACTATATTAGATCATTGTACTATAAAGGATTAAAAACTACATTTTTTATTTGAAAACATCCCTAACTTTAAACGTCTCTCCTGTAAAATTTATCTTTCAAAATTGGATGCTACCTTCAAATTTCAAAATAACTTAACTTTTTTATTTCATGACATATCAAGTAGCGTTTTTTTTAATGAATAGCATTCTTTTCATAGCATATGACAGTCTTACTAACTCAACATTTTCAAAAAACCTCTAAGGGTGGTGTTTTATAGATTGCGTCCCATGTATATTTTCGCGTACGCACAAAAATATTTAGCTTTCACTACAATGTTTGTCAAGCGAAGGCTAAAAAATTAATTGTTATTAAAATCGTATTGTTAATAAAAAAGTTATAGTTTTAGTTATCAATGCAATATCAAAAAATATTTATATGGAAGTATTACACTTTATAAAAATATATATACACTAACATAACACAACAAGTTCTTCTCGGGGATATAAAAATTAATTATAATAGTAATTCATGTAATATTTAAAAATACAGCGATTGATTTCTTCCGGGAGTGGATACCTATATTTAATAAAGCAATGAGAAAGTTATATAATGCATTATTTTCTTTTTTCATAGTTTTATTAACAATTATTTATTTATATCAAACTGGTTTTATTTAAGATTCATTTAATATGACATCGTATTATATCTTATAAGTGATAGTTATACTCTCCATGGTCGAAGCGAAGAATCGGAAGGGGCAGCCAAATCTACTCTTGAATTTATGATAGCATCTGCAACTGCTTTAACGGACTTCAAAGGATATTTTTGTACTGGTTCCACATCAAGGTCTAAAAGGTTTACGTTTAGTTGAATATATGAAACTTTTGTTGGATAAAGTCAGTACCGGCCGATAGGCGTGAATATTGTGGCAGTTCATTAGACTACCACAGCATTAATCGGAAAATAAACAAGTTATAGTCACAAGATACCGGCCGCCTCGTCTTCGTCAATGACATCGTTCAACTGATTGTTGGATTAAGATTGGCATTCTAAGCTTCTCGTATATTGGTGTAGAACACGAAGCATATTTTCTGATCTATAATTCGCATTTACGATTTTGAAATAAATTCAATTATGAAAGTTTCTTAAGGACATGTCCGTAAGTCGATAAAACCAAACGAATTAGACAAGCAACAGATATGTCCAGTTTTGGATAATATATTGTCAGACAATATATACAATATTATATACTCTTGCTGCTTTAAATGAAACATGGAAATTTTGTCACTAATTATAACCTTGGTACAGCTTGTATTCGTAATGTATATTTCAAAAAAAAGTTCTCAACTGCAAGAACTTCTTGTTAGGTCAATCAAAAAGAAATATCTACATATATCCTATCGTCTCAACAGAATCGTGTCGATACCTTTATTTACAGCATTTTTCTGACTTCATGGAAGTTTGGAAGCAATGTGACATTCCAAAACTCAGTGTCCCCACGATAAATGTTCTATGCGAAACCACTGCTGGTCTTATTAGGATCTTTGAAAAGCTCATACGTTTGTCGAGTGTACCAGTTTATTTGGGGAGAATCCAAAGTGATAAATAAGAGAAGAGTTTTGGAAACAATCGACAACAAAGTGGTGCTCGCTATCACATTTCGGTTTCTGACATATTAGACGACTCAAAGAAAATTTGCGCGCAGCAGCTCCTTCGGAATGAAGGTGAAATAGAAAATAATAATATTTTGTAAAGCTAACATGGTGCAAATAAAAAATATTTTAATTAAAATAAACTGACCATTGTAAATATATATTCCTGAGTTATGTAAACCTCGTAAACCATCACGACATTCTCTGTTAATGAAGAATTTTTTTGAAATGCACGAATAGATGAGAGATGTATAGGAAGAATTCAGCTCGTTCATTCCTGTTTCTGGTGTCAATGGATTCAGGAGACGACGTAGTCTGCTGATAGATGGAAGTATTAGGGTATTTTTCAGGCGTCTATACTGAGACTGTTCATGAGTGAATATCTGAAGAACAAACAACAAAGTAGATTTGCGATAACGGGGTTATTCAGGGGAACACGTAGAAGATGCAGTTGTTCAATGAGAAATTCTGACGAACAGTCATCATCCAATGATAATCCTTCCACTATGTAGTTTTTAAGAAAAACAATGATGTTTTGAAGTTGCAATTTTTTAGAAATAACTGAACTTTGTTTAATTAATAATAAATGCGAAAAATTTTTGCTTAAAATTTAGAAATGCTTTTTGTAGTTTGAAATGTAAAAAGATGAACAATTATGTCGCTGTCTTCACGTTGCAATGATATCCAACGTTCAATTTGAGGAATAGAGTCATTTAAATTAATTTTGGGCGTTTAATATTTTAGTGAAGGTTTTTCTCCCTTTTCGGACTATTATAGTTCAATTGAATGGTCAAAGTCGCTATCGATTAAGTGTTTTCTACAAACTCCAATGTTTGGGGAAACTGACAATGTTTTGTAATTAATTAAGTTGATTCAACTTTGGCGATGTTCCTGATATTTTGAAAGTTGAAATACATTTACATATTCACAATTTTCACTTTTATAATTACTATTTCAGTAAAGCACTGCTTACGTCCGAGGCATTTCGAGCAACTAAGAATAATGAAAGAAAATAATCAAACAGCTACTACACAATAAAAAGCAATACTTTCATCAGGCCGTGAATAATGCTTATTAGGGCTGTCAACCCTCAAAGTGTGCATCTTTCCTGCATTAAGTGAACTTTTGCCATAATAAAATATGTCACTAAGAACACTTTAGGGTTAGGCGCACGTGTTACGGGCACTCTTGTTTTTTTTCGTATTAAAACGCATTATAATAATTAATTGCAATTTTTGATATGAAGTATTTTATGAAAAATGAATAGGATACTGATAATGAAAGCTAAATAGTAACATTTGTGTCTTTAAAAAAATCTTTAGATATTAAGCATTTACAATATTGTAAAATAATGTAAAATAATGTAGTACGTAAAAGTATATATATTTTTAATACATAGTAATGAGAAATTTAATACATATATTATTGAAGTATGCATATAGTAAGCTAAATAAAACAAAAAAAAATAATTTTTTTAATATATTGTAATATTTTAGATAATGTTCTGTTTTCCCAAAACGAATTTTTTAAATATTATAAGTCCAATCTTTCCTTTTCCAGCACTAACATTGTTTTTTAAAACAGATTTTAATTAAAATGTTACAGATTATAAAGTTATGGATACAGAAAATAGAAGTATTTTTTAATGCGGTGTAATACGTATATTCCACTTTATTAATGTTTTTGTGCATTTTTGGATAAATTCACTCTTGTAATAGTCACGTCATGAATTGTAGTATTAAAATTATAATAGATTAATAATTAATTTATATATTGTACATTTACTCATAAGTAAATGTAACGATCGTATTATACTGTATATATAAATACTATAAATATAGCATGTAAAAAATTACCTATTAAGTTATAGTTCTGTTCGTGCTGTATTCTGAATTTATTTAATTGAAATAAAGGGAAATATTTCAAGCTAAAAGCTGTAATTATATTGTTTAATACAATGTTTTCGAGAGTATATGAGAGAAGAGCGTTAAACCAGAGCACGAAAACCTTGCATTTAATAAAAGTGTAATATTTTTTAATGATTAGAAGACTTCTGTATGTACATACTGCAGCATAAAATCGAAAATTTGTGTTAATCATTTGTAAATATTTGAAATATACATCCTGGAAAAGGGGTCCGGACACTACGTTGAACGGTCATTAAGTCGATAACAATGAAGACAATCAATAACATAACATTGTTAATACTTGTTTTCTGAAAAATGTATTTTATATAGATAAATAAAGTTATACAAAATTGATTAATATATAACAATGCTTTGTTTTTGTTTTGATGTATATAAAGAATATTGCATTTAAAAGGAATAGTGTTTTTTCTATATATAATCCTAGCAAGCATTTTGTGTATGTCATATTTATGAGTTTTTGTTCTTTCCTGCTCCAATAAATGCTTAATGTATAGAACTCTCGGGTTCAACACTACTCGACTGAATGACCGTCCGCTCTATAATGGTACTTTGGATATCAATAGGCGTTGATTTGTTGAAATTTCATAACTTATAGATATCCAAGCAATTATTAACACTCGAACAGCCAAGCTAAACATTTTTACGCGCACAGCCAAGAGTGGTCATAATAACCACCTCATTATATAATTGTTTTATTTATATATAAAACAAACAAACTATTTAAATCTTGTGTTTAAAAATATACAATAGTATTTAAGTAATTAAATTTTATCCGTAATTCATTTAGCAGCAACATGTAAATAATTCAATCACAAAATAAGGCATAATATCAAATTAATTGTTTGATAATTATACATGGATGCAACAATAAATTATGAAACAGTTTAAATAAGATTATACTATGGATATCAAATTGTTAAGGTATAAGTTTATTTTTAGTATGGCATTGGGCATTCGATGAAGATAAGGCGCCTGTGTGGCACAAACGGTCAAATTTCATCTTACACATCTTGCCATTTCGTCAACAGCGTCAACTCCGACTTTTGTAGAGTTGTAGAAGATTTGAATTTGGCTTTTCTTTTCTTTTTACGGTGTCCTCTTCATGACTCCGGTATTGTGCATCGAATATACCATATATATACACTTTATGGCCCTTTTTCACTAGATAGTGCTGGAGGGTGACCTTTTTATTGGTGACCCCCTTATACTAGACTGAGTCTATATGTACAAAATAATAATACGTATATTAATAATTGTGATTTCAATTTGAGTAAGTAATCATTCATTAGTACAACCAAGACTTTGATATGTGGGGGCAGTCCACACTTCTTTGGGAGCGCCATAATATATTGTATATATTATTTATAATCATTATAACATTCAAAATAATTAAATAAATATTATTTGGTAATTGTGTTAGAATATTTTTTTTCTAAAAATTCAATTGTGCTGGCGAACATGTTGGATGTATTGGCGCCATGATAATTCAGCGCCTCTGAATCCCCAAACTCTACAGAAGTAAAAAATTAGTAGACATATTAATGATACACTTTTATACACAAATCAGTATGCTTTTCTATATACTAATATTGTAAATGAGTAAATTTTAAATCTAAAAATTATTGCCACTAGCAATAAAATCAATATCATGAGTCCTCCTTCCAAAGTGAAGTACCTAGCAGTTTTGTTCAATAAAATAAACATCTTAGTTGTACTTTTCATTTTAATATGTATGACATCATAAAATAAACATTTCAATATTTAATTATGTAAATAACAGAAACGGCATTTTATTTTTTACAAATTGTTATATATATACATTATTAACTTTATAAACAATTACTTATTATGTGATCGCAGTCCGTACCCAAAATTGAGTGCAAATTACATTGCAATAAAAATGTAGAAAATAAGTACATTTTGATGAAGAATTTTCATGACTTTAATTCAATTGATCAATTTATCGACTTAGTATTCCTTGTTTTACAACACTTGTGATATATCACATCATTATTTCGTATTAACCTCCCTTTACTATTTTTCTGATGAAAATTAAATACATATATATATAATATACTATTTTTAAGTAGTAGAATTGCTTTTATGTGTATAAAGTATTAGGTCAATATTAACAACAAAAAATCTAGAATGCAAAATATATTTTCAAAAATTCTCACTAATCAAATTATGGTGTAGACTACAGACTGAGTAACATCTGATGATAAAAGCCAATTTGAACAAGAAAGCTTGTGGACAGCCGTATTGCTTTATTTAGCGCAGTGAAATAAAAATGCACAATTCTGAAACTGGACAATCATTATTATTAATTCACTATACATAGTATATCAAAGATAATATTTTGGTTTATATTCATTATATAATATTGTTTACATAATGTAAAAATTATAATTTCTGCCTAATTTAAACATATTTTGTGCTTTAAAACTTTATTTGAGTATTTCATTGAATTATCAGATGACCAGTACGACTAAAGTGTACATAATTAGGCCCCTATTTACAAATCATAAATTGTAAATCATAAATTGTAAAATAAGAGAATTACAAGAACTCCGATATAACTATTATAATTATATATATTCAGTGAATTATCAATCACATAACTACAATATTTGCTCTCCAATTCCATCAATATTAAAGTCTGATTGCTTATGCCTGTGTAATTTTGAGATAACCACGCGAATATCCGTCATATTCCCCTTTATTCTGACCAGAAGTCTGATCGGAACTTTGAATGAGATTGACAAGAGATCCCGCGCTTGACACAGATATTATGCCTTTGTCGCCTTGACCACGCTCGCTATTTCGAACCGGAATAACCGGACTGTTCGGAGATGAAGCTGGGTAAGTTCGTTGTTGGTAGCTGGTGCTTGAGAGGGGTTGATGTCCCGGACTCAAAGGGGGCAATAGGCCCACCGAACCTGAAGGATTCAATTTAAGGTCAGTTGTAGAAGTTGCGTCTTTTAGTGTTTGTCGCGGAGATTCATTGGTATCAGTAAGAAGTTGAAAAGTTGGGCTCTTGCAGGCTTCTCTTGAATTCTTTTTGTGAGATGATGGTTTTTTGGCTTTTTTATTAGTGGATTTGCGTTCCCGAAGAGTTTCGTCTATCGGTTCAAGTAAAATTCGACCACGTGGAGAGCGAGGACTGCTGCTTGACAACTAAATGAAGCAAAGAAAAATAATTAATTTATATCCATATTAATAATGAAGGTTCACATTGGTTCTGTGGGTGGTTTGATTTTATTTGATATCTACTTAACAAGCGTTTTTTATATAACGAAATGAAATACATTTAGTAGTAAGAAGTTGGTGGATTCAAATACGCTCCTCCCCCCTAGTTTGCGGTACTTAATTTAAAATGTTAAATAGTGATGTTATTAAAAATAGTATTTGCACAGAAGTTGTCTTATAAAGAAAACAGGAAGTTTACTACAGTATTCTAATAGAGTTATAAATATATAATGTAAGTATAACCTATAGTTTTGGTCTCATGTCGGTTTCATGTCGGTCTCATGTTTGGTCTCATGTCTGGTTGAATCTAAACTCTTAATTGAACAACTATTCACTAATGGAGGTCAAAAGCATAATAAAATAGGTAGAGGCCTATTTATAAAGATTACCTATGTTTAAAAATGTGTAAGTTTTACAATAAGCTAGTTATACATATATATATTTTTTAATGTTTGGTAACAATTTTTTATGTTAAAAACATATTATTTCGTTTTTTCTAAATAATAATTTTTCTATAACTAGAGATTTCTTCAAAAAAATTATATGAAATCCTAAATATACACTCAAATAATTCTGGTATTAATTTATAATATATTTCTAAAGATTTGTTAGATTTAGAAGCAGATTTCTAAGAGCTCTTCACATATTGTTGCACAAATAACATTATAAAATAATTGTATGCAAATGACTGTAACATATTTAATATATTAGTAAAATATTAGAAGAAGCAGAAACGTAGACGAAATGGAGATGAATTAATTACAATAAAAACAGATTAACGCATCGTCTGCTCATATATCTATATATATATATTTTTTCTTAACAAATTTATACTTCACTTGTTACAAGACATACTTCCATAGAGATTAACAAACAATTAAAAAAGTATACTTCGAATTCTTCAACTCGATTTGTAGAAATTGCCTCAAAATCATCTGTTGCAGTTCGTCTTTTGCTCCAATGGGATTCCTTAGACAAATTTAAAGGTAATGATATCGATAGAATTTGTTCTTCAGCACGGTCGTCCTAAAAGTAATAGTATGTAAATATGTAATCATATTATTCTATTATTTATTGAGAGCATAATTAGACAAATGGGGATGAGGTATAATCAATTTTTTAATGTATCCTAATTTCAACGAACATTTCCAAATATTAATTCTGTACATGGCTCTATAGCACTGAATGTTTTAGAGGAGGGTTAAGGTTGCAGTGGTTAAAGTTATTACCGTATTTATTACCGTTACCCCGTATTATATGTGAAGTACAAAACACTTTTGAAATCGTATTGTGTGAAATAGGATATTATGCTTTTTAATAAGACACAATAAAAATGCAAAAAAGTTTGGGGTGGGTCCTTACAGATTTAGTGGGGCATCACAACATGTTTTAATTTAATGGTTTGCAACTTCTTCTGCTGTCTTAGTTGTCAATGGTCGCAAGGTTAAATATTTAGTCAGATGATCCTAATAATTCAATATAAAACGATATTCACTGTATATTAGACTTTGCACATTAATTAAGTCAAATCGTCATCTTGATTTCCAATTATTATATATATAATAGGTTCGACGACAATTAAATTCCAAAATTTAGACAATTTCAGTTAGCATTTCAAATGCATATGACAATTAATTTTTGCTGAGAGGGTATTGACTAGTCATAAATCGTTCTGACTTATTTTGGATACTGACTGTAACATATATATGTTTATCATATTTATATAAGTCAGGTTTTTGTAGCGTTTGAAGCTATAACTAAAGTAGTGGTGGAACTAGTTTTAACATTTATTAATTAATTTGTGTATTATTTTAATAATATGTTTTAATTTATTGTTATTTGTTTTTATCATTTATTAACTTATGTTTTTATCCTTTGTTTATTTAACAATATCGAAAACATAGCTTATATGTTTGTCGCGTATGTTTGACCTTTTAGAAAAGGTCATATATTGTATATTATGTATTGATTATATTTAATGTTAAACTTATTACGTTACAAATTCGATTTATTTTAAAAAAATGAAAAATTATACAATATATTGAATGAATCAAGTTTACCATACCATGTCTAACTTAAGTATCATGTCCTATTACTTGTACATCCTTAAGTATCGTGGCCCGTATCGTGGATTATATATGAGTGAGGGTTCTGTGATAAGCAAAAGTGATATTTGCAACTGTGGTATTTGTAAAATTTAAAGCATAGAAATACAATTAAACATATACAATACATAATTTACTTTACTTAATTGTCTTCATTGATCTTTTTGCCTACTGATGGCTTTTCTGGAGCACCTTCAGAAACCCCCACCCAGCTTATACGGAACTGTAATACATTATAATAACCAATTCAATACTATATCTCTAATGCGGTGAATGGCCGATGGCGGCCAGCATTTCGGTAGTTTTGACGGACACAGGTCAAAACCAGTAACTTGACACATTTGCTAAATATGTAGAGTTGGATTACCTTTTCATTTATAAAATGGACATTTTAAACTTCAGTTACATATAGAAAAGTTGTACCAGTATTTGTACTACTTAATAGTAAAAAATGATTTTTTTTCTCACTTTTTTAATGATAACTTAAATGTTGAAAAACATGTATTTTTACACTGTTGGATCAATACTTATAAAATAATTACTATGTGAAGGTTAAAAATATAACGTGATTGACTGTGCTACAGTTTAACCTTGTTTAATAATTCCACGACAAAGTACACATAGTCATAATTTATAACAAATTAAAAGATACAGTATTACGAAATTTGTGAAATAAGCAATTCTCTCTTATACACCGAGTGCTCCATGATAAATAGATACATAAATTTACTTTGATTTTTTATGTTTATTTTGGAGTCGTTATTACAATACTTTTCCCATTGGTTGTACAAAATGTATATCTGGTTGATGTCTACAGTTGTGTTAGATTTGTCTCATTTTTGTGTGCATTCAGATATTGAAGCTATTGATCTGGCATTCAGATATTGAAGTTATTGATCTGGTACCTTTTTTTATTACCTTATATTTTTTCTTGTGTATATCGTTATTATTTCAATGATAGTTCGACATTAAAATTAATAAATACTCACTTAATTAATGTTTGCAAATAAGAAACACATGGAATAGCGTCAATTAAACTATACTTTCTTGTGTACAACGCTTGTACACAACGCCATACACAACGCTATATATATGTGTATATCAAAGAAGTCAGGCATCCTTATTGATGTTTCTATAATGTAAAGTTATGTGATATACATAAATGTAGAATAAGAACCAAAATACTGGAATTATTTACGTTAAGGCTGCTAAATAAGTAATTTTATCCATAAGTGACCTTTAAAAATCTTCTGCAACGCTATAATTCCACAATGGAGCATTTAAAGTTGTCATTTATTTTTATTTCGTTGCGTTAATCATGAAGAATTGCGTGGAATAAGATCAATTTGAAGACGAAACATGTCGAATACAATTAGTAAAATGCAAACCTGTTAGCCTTCGTATTTGCGTTGTACACAAGAAGTAATGAGTTGTACAAGATTTATACATATTTAGGATATAGTCCCAAATATTCTGACTTTATGGTATTAATTTGTGTACTTTATAAAATAGCCTTGCCATAATAATTTTACTTTAATTTATGTGAGTGAAAGACAAAAACAATACCAGTTACTCATAGTCAATATATATAATCATGCACCAAATATATATTTTTTTATTATTATTAATTTTGATTGGTATTATAATATTTATTTGAATTTTCATTTAGTATAATGTGAAGGAAGAAATCTAATTTATTGTTAAAGAAGGATATTGACAAGGAGAAGCGTAAAAGAGAAATAAGAACTATAAAAAAGGAGTCGTACATTCAGAGAAAAATTACTAAAGGACCCAATAAGACATAAGAAGAGGAAATAAGAGAACGCCGTGTTAGAAGAAGAAAAGGTTAAGCTATAGAAAAGAAAGAATCCTGCATGTGAAGAAGTTTGTCATACTTTGTGGCGTCAGGAAAAGAGAGGGACACAAAAAGTAGTACCATATTAAGATTTTTAGACAAAATACCAGTGAATATTAAGGCACAGCGACGACGTCGAAGCTTGGAACGTAAGAACGTTCTACTGGCTAAGAAGAAGGTTGAAGATGAAAATCAGTTGTTGAAGAAAAAAAGCGATGTGTTCACGAAAATTTTCCTGCTATTGTGAGTTTTGTCGTAAAAATGAATTTGAGAAATGTCTGAACAAGGAGTATATTGCCACGTCGAAAATGCACTATACGTTCGAAAGGAGAACGGTAATTATTGCTCATATTGAAAACAGTGTCAACTCGAGTTCATGGTAAGAATAGATTAAATATTTTAAAATTGTAAATACTTCATTCTGTAAATTGTTAAAATATAATAACAAATTCTTAATTAAAAATTTTCAGGATAGTTTACCACAAGAAAGTTTGGTTGTTAAGAATCCAATCGTAAATGCAAATAAATCAAGTTTGAAAATGAATGTGGAATCTTTAAGTATTCTTTTATTTCAATGTAATAATAATTATTTATACGAAATTTATAAAGCGTCACTTTTTAATTACTAGGATATCTATTACTCTGAGTGAGTGCAGCGAACGACGTTTAATAGATATCCTGGTATTATAGATTCTATTCTATGCCTAATTTTCTCCATGGCATTATAACGTATTATATTATATTTTTACCAAAGTCCTTGACTTTTAATAAAATAAAATAATAGATACGAAAGTGAAAAAAGGATGATATGTTGCTGTCCTTCTCATCCACGGTAAACGTTCCACCAATATTTACATGGCCAAAGTTGTTGAAACAGCTGGTAATAATGAAGGGACTGTTGATTATCTGGAGAAGGAATTTTTTGGAGGGGGAGGTTCATATGTTTGGCGTAATATTCCAGAAAGATCGGAAGAACTTATAGCTAATGTGTTTGTGGTGTCTGAACCTGCGAAGATAACAGAAGTCCTTAATATGCCTTTGATATGAAAGAACTTAACATAATAAAGTTGGACTTGTTACACAGTGGGCACAAGTCAGTACGCTTTGCATAAACACAACTATTTATTGTGCGCCACGTTTATGGTTACTTTTTAAAATTGCTATTTTACCCCACATCACATGTATATAATTACACCCAATGTTAGTTAAATTGATACTAAAAAATAATTACAAAAATGTTTACATTGTGTTAACATTCATGTTAAATATTATTATCATGTCATTAACTTAATATTTAAGGGGTGTGACCCTTCGAAATAATGTATTTTCAGCCAATTATGTATATTTTTAACAAACATATAATCCAACAGGTATACTAAGAATTAATCATAAGCATACCGTTTAAATAGTAAGTCATTAAGAAACCTATAACAACCGGAAATGGTTATTTCTTGTGCGCAACGCTTTTGAGTATACGTTTTTAAAAATGGGATTTCAAGTATATCAATAGCTTAATATAAAAATGCAGCTGGACGTTAGGTAAATTATGTGTTGCCAAACAGATTTGATAAAAATCATTTAAGTAACACTTTTTAACTGAGATTGTATCAAAAAGTTGATTGCATAAATAGCGAAAATCACGATGATTTTCTAAGAAATTGTGGTATTATTTGGGCTTATTTATCGAATCTCTAATGTGTTATTGTTAAATAATAACATATTTCAAACTGATTATTGCATGACTTCTTAATAATTCTTCTATTATATTAAACATTGTAGTTCGCTACGTTCGATGAGTATTTAGGTGTATTTTGAGATTAAGTCTAATTTAAAATATCGGGAAATGTGGATAAATTCGTTGCTGGATATACATACAAAACATATATTTATTTAAAATCCAAAAACAAAATTATTTATTTTTCAGAAGAAAAAAAAGTATTATGTGTCAAGTTTTTTTGATTTTTTTGGTTTTGTCAAGTTTTAGTTTTAATATACTTTACATATTATGTACGTGACGCAAAATCTAATCTAATCAATTCATAACTCATATTCAAATTCAAATGAAAATGCCATGATTTAATTTAATTATCATTTAAAAGGGAATTTGAATTCTTAGATATACAATAAAATTACACGGATGTAATAAAATAAAATTGAGACGGATGTTGATTCGCCAATCTGTGCACCTTGGGTTATTCGGTTGCAGAGCATAATATAGTTTGGTAAATATTCGAAAAATCATTCCATTTCTCCCCCGTTGCATAATGTTTATGACAAATAGATTTGTTATTAACCCTAGAAGAACTATATATTGGAGGGGTGTAAAAAAATTGACCAACAATTGTTATATCATTTATTACTAAAAATAAATACAGTTATAGTTTTGAATTTTTATGTACTTATTTTTCTGTGTTTTTATAAATTTTTAAAATTCCTAGATTTGTCCCGTTTTACATCATCATTCACACTATTTTTATTTAAAAACAAATTAAAAATTTTGGTGATAATTAATGTAGGTAACATTAATACTAAAATTAATGTGATATAACAAAATAGTATACCTATGTAAAAAAAGTTATGATCTTATAAAAAGGGTGTTCTAACTTTTCGATAAATATCCAGTTAAGCATAAATTATATTGCACTTTGTTGTAACATAAAAGTATATGCTAAAAATTCACCGACCTTGTTTCCTGAATTATGGGAGAAAGATTTACTTGGATTTCGGCTAGCCTGAATCCATTCTGATAATACAAGACCACTTTCTTTAAATGGCGTCGCCATTTATATACATATCATATTATACAATATGGTTTAAATAAACTTCAATTGAATAAGAAACTATTGCTGCAACATTCTGTGTATTAAAAATACCGTTAATTAATATTGAAGCACATTATTAACAATCCAGATTTACGGTATTATTACAGTTAATGAACTTCTAACAATCTTAACAACCAGAAAAGAACAATGAATTATTTAACATGAATTTGATTCGTTAAAATATCGACTCAACCAGTATTTCCCCAGAATTGTCTTATTGATTAGCAATTCTAGTTCAGCTCTCGTGGGAGATATCCATGACAATGACTCTCGATACTTAATTTAATTAAGTGATAGTTAGTTCTACGCTATAACAACTTTTGTTTACATATAACATAATTCATTAACTATACTATTGCAATTGAATTTTGTTTATTTTTTTAATGCTCTAAAGTATATTTACCTAAATCGTTGATGCCAAAACGTATAATTCATTTAAATAACGATATATATATTAATGTTTATATAAATAATGATTTTTAAAATTCACGAATAATAAATAAAATACAAAAAATATATACTAATAAATTAATTATTTAATTAATTGACTTAAAATAATCGTTACATAATAGGTATTATTGAAATTCATTTGATATGCAAAGATAATATATTTAATTTTTTATAATATTTCATATTTACTGATGAAAATCTCAATGTTTATAAAAGCTAGGGCATACATATAAAATTTATAATTTTTGTCGACTACAATATTGTGACCTTACTTTACACGTAAAATGCGTATATATTTCTAACAAATGGATAGTTCTACAATCTAATAGGCCTAATTAAGTAAAACATAATAATCTTCTCTTTTATTATAATAATATGGCAAATGTTTATGCATATTTCACATATATTAAAATATTTATAATGAAAGCATTTCTGCTGAACACACATAACATTATTTTGATAAAAATGACAATGAGGATGTCCGTAATTCCAGCGGATATTTCAATTATAATTTTATATTTTATTAACCGCATGTACCATTACTTAGTATAATTACCATTAATATATTTTCTTTTGTAATTATAACGAAGATAATCATTTTGATACAAAAACTTCAACAATTTATTTACTGAGTTACACTTGATTTGAGATAAGCAGCTATAACGATATGCATGTATTAAAAGTAAACATTTTTAAATATTCATGATGTTAGTCTGGAGCACAACTCCAGTATGTCAGTTACCAACTTTACAATGTCTTGAATAGTAGTTATATTTGTGAAAAAAATTGATTTCACCTGATTTTAACACATATTTGGTTTAGATAGTTCTCCTGCTCCACATCAATCAAAAGCTGTTGTTGATTTAATGGATGAAGAAAAAACTTGTTCTGCATTATAACGAGATTATTGACAAGAATGGAATATTATTTATCTTGTTCTGTTATATATTAATTAGTTAACATATTTTTTACAATACGGCTAGTAAAAAGATCGAACTCGATTGCTGAAACACAATATATCGTTATGTTTAACAATCATTGTGATGCGACTCAGATTTATTATCTTAGAAAAACAAATGCTAATTGACATTTCTAACTAGCGTTTTTAATGATAATAAATACAAAAGTAGGTATTATTACACCAGAAACTCCTTTAAAATTTCGTTAAAAATAGAATATAATTTCAAAGGAAAAATTGATTTGTGTTTACATATCCAATTTGTCCAATGAAAAAGCAATCTAAAGTTTATTAAAGTTTTACCAAATTTAAAATGTATAATAAAAATTAATCTGAAATGATAGATTCGACGGAAACTAAGTAAATATTAAAATATATTAAATAAATGAAGCTACTAATCAACTAACTGCATACTATATTTGTCAACCAAATCCAACTATATATTTATCAGTCAAATGAATCGTTTAGTCTAAAATTGCAAACGAGGAATTTATTATGAGGCAATAACAGTTGCATCACCGAAATCACAGCCAATAGATTAGGACAATTAAATTATTAAATGTTACTTGCTCCAAAGCTCATGATCCCTTTGATCTACTCAAGATGTACGAACAGTAATGGGAATACAAGGCCGATACGCTACAATATTATAAATAATGGAGCTCTTTTTTTAATTATCACGTTTTAAATGTTACAGTGTCGATAATAAAATAATGTGTAACCGTATAGAAATTCGTAAGCTTTAAATAAACTATTTAAAAAATGATATGTTAAACAATACAACTTTATAATCGGACGATGCAACTACCTCTTCGCTTCATCATATTTCCCCTTTTCCTATTTCATTTACGATACCTTCGCAACTTTGTGTGTAGCAAACGACGAGAAACTGCATGACGAAGCATCAAACTTAATTATACACAATATAAACATTCGACCATATTATAAAGATAAAAGATGACTGACTAAACATATTCTAATGAAAATGTGTTGATGAATGTAGAAAATGAAAAATCTAAGAACTAAAATGGAAAATTAGTTGATCTCCTGCAAATGATGTTATAGCTACTTAATGAGTTAATGTATCACAATCTGTGTAGTATAACAGTAGTATAACACTTAAACTATAATGTCTTAAGGCGGCTGAAAAGTGATTTTTATTTTACCTTATCATTGTTGAGAATATTGAAAAGGATAAACTTATCAATAAATACATTAGAAAATTAAGAAATAGAAAAAAGTTAAAATATGAAAAGGACACATTCAAACGATACATGTATACGAAGACTTTTTAAGCAAGAAATTGACTAAACACTGGTATCTCATCAAATATAAGATTATATATATTTGTATATCATTTCAAGGTTGGAACATTAGGCCATACTTTAGTGGAATATGGTTACAAACTACTACACAGTGATTTATTACATAGTTTTATTAATGGAGATAATGATTAAAATGATGATGGTGATGATAACGTTTGATGACGACGACCAGCAAAAGAGCAAGATATCGATCGGTGAAGACCAACCATCGGATGCCTCTCGGCTTTCGCTCAGATAATTGGACGTATTGATTCACAAAGTGTAATTTTTTAATTAAAATCTGTAAATTATTCTAAACAGCAGAAGTCAACAATTATAGACTATTTCTCCTTTTCTGTATAACCAATAAAGGAGCAGTATTACAGCTCTTATAGTATTTCAAATGTAATAAAAAAAAAAAAATAATATATATATATATATATATATAGTAACATAAAATAAATAACTAACGCTTTTATAAATCTCCATATTATTGTATAATAGTAGTAAAGTGAGAAGTCAAGAATGCATAAGCAAGCGTGCTGTTTATTATGATGTGCGTTACTTTATCGCTCTATATACTAAGGTGATTAGTACTCACCAATACGGATACAGTGTCTAGGTTTGGTTG
>JAUZND010021894.1:0-50191 GCA_034780555.1 Coelogynopora nodosa | reverse complement strand
CCATTAGAACTACTTTGTTCTAGTATTAATTCTTTAGGATAAATATTTTTAGAAAGAGATAAGAAATTATCGATATTTAAAATATCGAATTATCCTTCAACATTGCAAAGATCAAATACCTTTAATCCAAAATGTGCACATTTTAATAGCATATACTACCAATAAGCAGTTCTACTCAGCTCTCCAATACTCCAACAAGTTCTCATCAATAATCAGAACCCAATTTTTTTTAAAATTATATTATGTCTCCTACATAAACTGATCATTATTACTATGCAAAAGAAAAACCACAATATAATTTAAAGTTTTATTACAATTAATACAAAAAATCCGAGCTTTCACCTTTCATCAAGAAGGCATAATCATGGTGCTCATTACTATACTATATTCATTATTATATATTGTTATTTCTAAAAATATAATCACATAATATCACACTACATGTTATTTGTATTATTGTAATATAGTGTATATTTCATTTAGAAAATACATAATAAATGAAATAATGCTTGTGGAAATAGATCAATTTCAGGAGAAACAATACTCCAATTAATGCCATCAGCAGATCAAGTAAGCTCAATGAACTAGCTGGTGTATTATTCAGTTATAATTGGCTAGCATTTTCATTACAAATAATGGTGCAAATAACATTGAAATTTGTATAATTCATCAGACAAAATGAATATCTTTGAATATCATGAATTCCACCAATTTGTAATTTCAAAATAACAAATTTAAATTAATAATATTATACATCTATCAGCTATTCTGTGGAAATATTTACACCTAAATATATATAACCACCTTGGGACAGCATTTGTTCCATCCAGTTGGCATTATGAATAGCATTGTGGGACAACATTTGTCTTATCCAGGTTTAATGGGTTAATTAATCAATTCCCGGTGAAATTGATTTACACATTGCCCAAGCAATCAGCTCTTTTACTGAATCAATAACTGTAACCAACAACTACTATGTTCTAGAATTTATGTTATAAACATAGAGAAAGTGTTAAGATGATATAATCTTTTGCATTAATTAAACCTCTCTTTTGACTTATAACTTAATACTTAGAACAAAATGTAGAATCTAGCATACTTTTGGGTTACACCTTAATCTCATAGTCTTTGTGTTGTACTAACTTAATACAAAAAATAATATAGATTCATCTTATGACCCCCAGGTCAAAACACACACAGCATATAATTATAAGTCAATAAACTGGTAAAATAAATAAACTATAGGTACAGTGGGA
Organism: Coelogynopora nodosa; assembly: GCA_034780555.1. Classification (NCBI taxonomy): domain Eukaryota; kingdom Metazoa; phylum Platyhelminthes; order Proseriata; family Coelogynoporidae; genus Coelogynopora; species Coelogynopora nodosa. The sequence continues at coordinate 48,935 of JAUZND010021894.1, read as the reverse complement.
GGTTTTAAACAATAGAATGTCTCAGATTAACTAAAATAATGTTATAAGTATTTAAAAAAATTAATCCCCTAATAAAAATTATTGATAGGCTGAATTAACCCCCCACCCACCTCCCAATTCAACATGCCTAAACTACATATTTTATTGTAAAATAAACATTAAAACTTTTTTGAATTATATATAAATAAGGGTTCATTATTACCAACCAAGGTATATGTTGACCTGATATGCCAAGTACCTAGAATAAAATCTCATTCTGATTCCAAATATGCTGATGTCAATGTCAGGTACCTGGGATAAAACCTGATATACCAATACAATATATATGTGAGAAACCTATTCCACAATAATATGTGATAAAACCAATTCCAAAAGAATCTGATGACAGTGTCAAGTGCTAGGGTAATTGGAGATAATTGTATACTATTTTATTGTATTTTTATTGTACCTAATTATTTATATAAATCAAGTATTTATATTTATCTTGCAATCATCATCTGTTTTTATCCAGTGTTTTGGCATCAGAATTTAATTTTTCCCTAGTTCTTGAAATTAGTATCAGATTTTTATAGAATTTTCTTCATTTGTGTATACTTGGCATTATCATCAGGTGTTGTGGAATTGGCATCAGGTTTTATCCCAGGTACCTGGCATTGTCATCAGGTTATTGGCAGTCTGCACCAGGTTTTATTCCAAGTAACCAAGTAACATATTGTACTTATGTATTTATTTATGTATTTGTAATTGTATGTACTTATTGTATTGTACATATGAATGGTTAGTGATATTAATTTATGTCAGTAAAACAAAGGAGTTTATAACCTCTTTTGCTTATATTAAAATGATTAGGCATTCATATTAATCATTAACTGAAAAAGTTATGGATAAAAAGAAAAGATTTTGGTTAAATTGTGAAAAAATATTATATTCAATAGATAAATGTGGCATACTGTAATGTTGCCTAGATACTGTTGTAAAGATTTACAAACGACTATACTACTTAATATGTAAACTATTTACTATTTCATATGCTAAGAAAAAATCATCCTGTATGCTTAATGAGAATATATATTTCTATTATAATTGACCATGTGTACCCATGTATGTAATATTTGAATATCTATAGTTCATGAAAATCACAGCTTGATGTTTATTTTCAGATCAAGCAGGTCATTTTCAATGCTTTCTATATATATCAGTAAAATGTGCAATCAGTTATATAACTAGAAATTTAACTAATTTTATTATAATCTTTTTTCACAATTTCACCACATTTATTGATTTATTTTCAGGCCAGATTGGACAAAAATGTTTCTCTTATTTGTATTTGAAAATTAGTTAATTATTTAGACCTTTTTGATTGTTACCTGTATGTTTTTGGACATTTTCTGTATCTAACATAATATTATGATTATTCTTTTTACAAACTTTTTTAAAAAGGAAAATTGGAAAGCTATTACACTATATAATTATGTTCCTTTAAAAATTATTATACTCTATTAAATTGCATTATTTACCAAATTGAGTTGCATTGTAATCTAATTTTTCACTTTTATATCTTATAATAAGGAATATATTCAGAAATGTATAATACATTATTATTAATAAGATTGTAAAATAAAATACAGTAAACTTTAACTAGTTTGAATAAACTAACCATAGATGTGATTTGATCCATTAAATCCTATTGTCTTTATCATAATTGCAAAACAAATTATATAAGTTATGTATCATGAGCATAAATATCGGCTAAATGTTATACATGTTAAAATGTTGTACTACTCTCGGTCATAGGCTAGTGGGAGATGTTTTGTTAATCTAAATATTAAATAATTTTACTTTTTTCAGTATGACTATATTCTGAAATGTTGATTTTATTCTAATTTTTTATAAAATTTCAATATTTCAGAAAAATGTAATAGTTTTTTAAATCAATTATTTCATACATCACAAAATATTGCCAATATTATTTTATGGATAAACAATATACACAGACTATAGCAGTTCACCACCATCTTTTTGTTTTATGTATTTTGCTTAATTGATTTGTTAACACTCGGTTCGCCTAATTTTCTTTTAAATAATTAAAATTATTCTATTTTTGCTATTAATTGTAATGTAGGGACATCTACTAATAATGGCCACTACGTTGTATATGTAAATTCTAGTAATACTTAGTTCAAATGTGATGACAATGTCATTTCCAAATTTAAATCCAATTAAAACATTTTAAATTCCACCACACCTTACTTACATAGTTTTTCATAACTTAATTAATTAGGTGCTTAAATATAGGAATAGGGATGGTTTTGTGTGCACACATAAAACGATAAACTGCCGCTGAGGGCCCAAAGTTCCACACAGTTGTTTAGTCATCTTTTCTTCCTTTTTTTATTATTAATATCAGTTGTTACACATGTTTTCTATATGATCCGGCCTGTCCCCAATTATTCTTCTGCTTTTTCGGATTTGACAGACTCTTTTAAATCCACAGGTTTAACTTGTAATCTTATTACTCCAGCCCTGTTTTACATAGTGTGTACAAGCTATGTTTGGATTGTAAACATTTAAAATAAATAATTGTTGTTTGATGATATCTCATTCCTTTCGTTTGATCATTCTGGAATTTAGTCGTGAATGTTGGTTTTTCCTTTAAACTATCCTGATATTGTTATAAAGTTTTGTTTCTTATTTGACAGTCGCGTTGATAATTTATTGTTCTTCTTTTTTTTACATTATGTTGTGGTTGTGTTGAGGAATTGAATAAAATGTGTTCATTTTCTATCATTTATTATTATTTTATAGATGCCCGCAGTATTCAAGTAGCCAACAATCTCAATACAAAAAAAGTTTTCCTCTCGATAAGATTTGATAAATCAGGTCTTCCTTGCATTCTATTAATTTTTATTCTTTAGATTATAATATGTTTTTTTTACTTAATTGTATTTTTCATCAGTTATATAATATAATTAATTTTTGTCTTTTCTATTGAGACAAAGCCACAGAATATCAATAGTTTTGTTTTTTATAATTATAAAATAGTCACGTAAAGATTTCTATTTTTGTAGTTATTCTATTATACTTTTACAAAAAAAACTATTTGCTTTATCAGTTGGAAGTCTTTTCTTATATTCAGGCGTGTCGAAAGGCAACCTAATATACATGAAGCCGAGAATAATTTTTTATTTTCTGATTGTAATATGTGTGAACTAAAAAATATTAAATAATGGCATAATTAATAATATAATAATAAGTCCTTATTTTGTATCCTTGGAGTAAACAGACTGAAAACACCACAATACTGATATTAGTTCTAAATTATACAGAAATTTGACTATTGATTAATTTTTGTTGTAATAATTAAAGCAATTTGTTTAATAACTATGAAAGAAACAGTAAGCAAAACTATATCATGATAAAATGAATTGAAATAGTAGTTTTGCATTAGCTAATAAACACATATGCAAAGTGTGTATCGATTTATCATACCGCTTCTTCTTTTAAAGAAATTTTGGAGCCGCTGCCCCTGCGGCTACCCTTCGGATGCCTTTGATATTATGTGTATCACTATGTAATAGTTAATAGTAACACACTAGTAGAGATCATTTCTTGAAATAATTGTTCACGAAATCTCCGAAACATAATTTGGTGTTATTGTTAAATTTTAATATTTGTAGTTTAGTTTTCATGGTAGTATTCATAAATAAAAATACTTTAGGTAATGTATATTATTATAAGCAATGAGTTGGAATGCTTTCGAGAATCTAATTAATGTGTGTGCAACACGGGTAAATTTATTGAAATTAAAGCACTTTTTTTGATAATCAATGGTGGAAATCACGCATTCAAATTAACAAAAATTAAAATAGACTAAAATCAATTATTACTGATGCTCATTTATATTGATAATATATGCAATAAATTAAAATATTAATAAGGTCTTATCGAATTTATTATCCTTAAGGATATAAATTTAACACTAAACAAACATATATCATTTTTTATATTGGTGACACATGGTTTAAATAGGGCAAATAATTCTGTTCGGTCATGAAAAGTCACTTCAACTTATAAAGTTCTCAAAATGCATGTATATTGAAAGTCATATTTTGTACTATTTAAAGTATATATTGTACTACACATTTAAGATAATTTAGTCTAAAATGTCGGGTTTTAGTTAAGATGCTTTTGTAGTGACCCAAAAACGTAAGCTTCCAAATATAAAGGCGTCAAATAGTTTTAAGGCGCACATAAATAATGTTCTAGACTTTTGCATTAAGCGTTTATGAAACGAGTCGGGTGCGAGCTTTAGACTCGGTACCTGCCTCTTGCTAGTCCAACCACTTAACAGAATCAATAATAGAAAACCATAATTTATAAATTTAAATATTGACTTCGATTATTACTTTATAATTCTATACGCTTTAGTGCTTTATATTAAATATAATATAGTTAAAATTATCTCTTAATTCATTCTTATTTAGTTATATTTTTATGTTATTGAGTATTTACGTTGTATCCATTATCTATAATATGATGGATGTTATTAGCCACAAATTGATCATATTTCAATGTTTTATTGTTAAAGTAATTATATTATTAATTGTAACTCTTGTATATTACTGATTAAAATTTTTATATACGGATGATATATTCATAAATAACATAAATATCACAATTCATATTTCTAATTAATTTTCATGTGTTTTTTGTTGTTGTTTTATTCTTATCAGAGTCATGGGCGAATATTTCCGATGTTACTGTATTTGCTGCGGTTTATAAAAAACGTAAGTACAATATAATATTTTTGCTAATAGTTTACTAACATGTCTTTTGCCTATATATCCCCTAAATAGTGTTGTCTATCACTCAAAAGTTTACATGTATAACTAATTTTTCTAATAATCGATAATGAAATTTTTACTGTTTTACCTCCTCAAGTATATCGATTTATATCATCCACCACAACAAAACTTATTCTGTGATTCATTTGTACATATTTTATTTTATGGTTGTTGACTTCTTCTATTTAACTCTGTTGTTATAGACTTAGTGCATTAAGTAGAAGCATTGTTATTGCTCGGAATGTCATTTTACTAGTTATAGTCGGCTTTATTGGACGTTGTTGTCTACAAAATGCTTTTTCTAAATTAATGTTTAGTATATTACTTTTGTTTGCCATCATATTTTTACTGTCTTTAACTCGACCCTTTCTCTGCGATTTTCTTTTATATTTTTACATATAAAATATGTTTAGGTTAGTAGTGAAACATCAGCTGAATTTTCATATTTAAATTTAGTTTCTACTCTATAATTACACTGCCTCACTAGTATTCTTTATATATTTACAAATTTAATTTTTTAATTATATTTAATTAATTTGCAAATAACTTATTTGTAAACGTAGTATGTCCAAATATATATCAAGGCTAATTAATACCGTTGATTGTACGCTTAACATACTATTTAATATCGTGCCTTTTTAATAACTTTAAATTCTATCTCTAGTCTAAAGTTGTTAAAGTTTTTTGGGTTCCATCGCAATTGTCACGTGTCCCATTCTGATTAATCTTGTTATGCTAATTACACGAGATAATTAGGTAGCTTTTTATACCACATCCAGTTTACTCACTATTACGTCAGCTTTTAAAAGTCAAACAGTAGGCCTAGATAAATATTTTGACTATCTTGAAATATTAATAAAGGGACGTTTTCGGCATTTCGCTTTTGACACAACACGCTATTATTTTGCATATTTGTTTTATTTTCCATTTGCACGATATTTCCTTAGTGTAATCTTTGCCGAGTCTTAAGTTATCAACCCCTTATTTATCTTAAATTATGAAACAGCATAGAAAAGATATTGTACTATCACAAGAAGACGAGATATTATAGGAAATGATTACCTGCCAACAGCCATATACAAAATAGAGATATTATTAACAGCTAATTAGAGGAATATAATTTTTTAAAATTTCCTTTTGTTAAACTTAATGTTAGCAACGAAATAATTTGTAATTTTTTGTTATAAAAAGCAGCATGAAATTTACAGTTCTGACATTATGTTTAACATATAGTTAAATCACCATCTTTTTTAATGTTTAGGACCTCTATATTATTAGTAAATAGGTTCTTAAACTAATTTTGTGCCAATTAATAATTTTTTAACTGATTTCGTCGCTAATGTTGTTTAGGGAATATTTTAAAATGTGTTCCTCTAACCCTCAAATTCGATTCTTCGGACTATATATTATGTAGAACTAATCAAAATGTACGTTTTAAAATAAATAATTTTCGGTCTCACTACAGTCTTACCGAAGTTTGAGTAGATAATGACACTCAGCTTAGCACATATTATGACAAAAATTATATTATACATTAATTATTCTATTTAGCATTTGTTTAAACTACTCTTTTAATGTTTCACTTACAGTTGAATTCCTGTTTACTATATTTTCTTATCATATTGACTTTTCATTTTTATCATGTATAATCCGGTCGAGATATATGTAGACAATCATTACAGAAAATATATTAAATCAATATATATTGACTTAGATTTCATCCTTATACGTATAAAATTCTTTGGGCATGTTAACATAAAGATTAATAAAATATTCACACATACTCCAATATCAATCAATTTATTTGAAGAGACAAGTTTACTAACAATTTTTTCTGTTTAAAAAAAACTGTTTTTTTGGTAGAATAGAATATATATATAATCGACATTGTCACTACAATTGGACACCACAATCAATAGTTTATCTTAAAACGTTTAATTTCGTTTTTTGACGTTAATTAATTAGTCGCTCTTGATTTTTGATTTTTCTATTATTCTTTTACTCTTGTTTTCACGTGTGCTTTCTTTCTTAGATTTGATATTTTAGTTGAATGCATGGGTTGAGGGTTTATTATCTTAATGGTACATTGTATGTTTTTCTAAAAAAATTAAAACGGGTGCGTTTTCATGATAGTTCACCAACATAGTATTTAGTAGTATAGGTATAGTATATTTATAGTTTATATTCATTAATTTAGTATCTTCTTTTATTATATTACTTTGCACAATTATTCGGTGAATATATTTGTTTAAATGTCACTGTCACTAAGAAGTAAACACTATTAAAATACCAGTTAACATAACGTAAGCGAAAATATATATTGCTTACATTCCATGACCCATACAAAATTGTGGTACAACTTGAGGTAGCAAATCCAAGTAATACATTTTTAATTAGTGCATGTCTATAATAGATGATATTTTAATATGACAGCAATTCTGAAATTTCTGAGTGCGGCATAGCGAGCCTGTGTCTGGGTGTAAAAAACTATTTGACGCGTTCGTGAGTTTATTTAATTTTATATATATACGAGACTGCGGAAGCGGAGGAACGATACAGATAAATTAACTTCTGTACTCATTTATTATACAATACACAACAGACATCATTTTATATTGCTATTTGTACTTTAGACATAATGATTGAGATAACGAGTATATTAAATATCATGATATATATATGATAATACAATGTCGACTTCACAGAAGACACCGAGTGTTTTGATATGCGAAAAATATTAATTTTGATAAAAGTTACTGTAATATATTTTAATATCTTATTCTATTTAATTGATTAAAATATACATATATATGCCTGAAGTGAATCGTCTAATCTAATTCTATTTTAATTATAACTAATAAGTCCATTCGAAAGTGTGTGTCTAATATAGTATAAATAGCTCACTTATTTTCTACATCGTGGGTATTGGCTGAATTATCAACGATTTTAAACATTTCATCGCTTTTATAGTTATTTTTGAGAGTGTACATCGTTGTTATTCACAACATTAACTCAATACCATATTATAATTATTAGATATACTCCATGTTGTAAATCTAAAAGAACAACTTTTTGTTCTCATTTACCCTCTTTATTAAGTTCAGTAAACGTTTTTATGCATTCTGTATACGCGAAAACATAGAATACAACCCCATATCTGCTAGTAATGATTAATTTATGTTCTGTTTATAGCAGTAGCTAAGAAACGGTAGAATACAAATAGCTAAAACGGTGTGTACGGTTTAATGGTTATGGGTTACATTATTTTGACAATATTTTTGTGTATTTTTAATCAATTATTATGGAATGATAATTTAATTTCATAATCGATTCGTTATTTCCCAAAATGTATATAATTAAAAATAACCTAAATATCATAGAGTAATTAATACATAGAGATTTCACTCTTATATTGATCTGTATGCAGTTCAATACTACTAACTTGTTACCCGAGAGCTTTTGAAAAATAATGATTTAAAAACGGACGGCAGTAACGACCTACGCGTGTTAAAATTGTATGAATAAAACTTATTTAACACTACTGTATTGTTACCTGTTTACATTAAATTTATTTAAAATTAAACGATTTTCTATTGACGAAAATTTAAAACGCAATGTATATGAAATGAACAAGAGTGAAATTGCTATGTATTAATTACTCTATGCTAAATATTTTACTAGTTGTTTATATTTTATTTGTTATTATTTTAATTTATTTCTGCGTGTATGTTTTGTCTGGGCGACATCGTAAATCTGGTTTAAGGTTAATGAATCTTTTACATAACACCAACGTTGGTTTAATTATCTGTTTTAGATTAATATCTCTTTTTATTAACTTTCTTCTCTTGCGCCTACCATAGAAATACAAAAAGAATTGTAAATATTTAATTGTAATCTATGTTAATGTAAATTTGTAGACAGTAATAAAATGTATATACATTCAATTTATTGTTTATGCATTGAAAACTCAAACTAACTTTACAAGTGGTATATTTTTAACGGGTAATAGATCAATGCATGTAATACTCTCAAGTGGAATAACAAAGGGAATCTATTTATTTCTTCTTTCTATTCTCGTACACTATACCCTCTTGATATTTGTGTTACACAATAGTTTCTTTTTAATTCTAATTATATGTCATAACTATGCGAGGTTACGCAGTAAAATCTGTTATTCCGTGTAGCCTTTATTTCGCACTATTTTATTTAGATCATTTGGCAAATTTCACACCATTTATTTAGTCTTTTGGTAAACTCGCTTCCAGAGTTGCAATAAAGTTATCGCTATGATTCATTGTGCACTTAGTTTAACGACAATATAAAACTAGACTCTCTTGTGACGTTAAACTCTTAAATATAATATATTACACAAGCTAGTGCAATATTTGTAATCTATATATTTTATTATGAAAACTTTTTATGTCCTTCAGATTTTCTAATTATTTTTATTATTTCTACATGTTGCTTAGTTTAAAATGTTCAACTTGTTAACTTTACGTTGACTAAAAATTACCACAAAATAGTGTGTTTTATTTAGCAGCTAAAATAATAATTTATCTAAATTAAAAGTCACTTTAAATTGACAACACTTTTTGTTAGTAAATTATGATACCTTCATAAATTCCTTTGGTTTGTTATCACTCTTTACTGTTACTCTTGAAACTAGCTTAGTTCATGTTTTCACATTAATCCTTTTTCTTTGTCTTCTCCTTTGTGCGAACAAATTGACTTGACGCAAAGTGTGTGTTGCTTTTGATTATTTACAAAATAATCCTTTCGTTTTGTATTATTGCTAATATTAACAAAAATAACGCTATAAGTATAGTCTGGTGGGATCGTTTTTGTAATTGAAAATATTTATGTTTTTTATTATACGTGTTGTAACTAAACAATTTTTATTCTCTAAAAAAACTAATTTTTTATCTTGTATCACAATATACATTGAACCATTTTAATAATATTGCTTAGTACTAATATAGTATGAAGAAAAGTCATTTTGCTTTAAGTAGAGCTGTGATAGCTCTTAGGTATAAATTAATGCAATTATATTTCACACAATTTTGGAGTAGTATTTCAGATTATCTCAAATGTTTGTTGCTCTTTAAGTCTATAATAGTTAGTTGGGTATACATGTTGTTTTGTTAATATATATATATATATACTAACTTGTGTGATTTTCTGACATATCCCCATGTGTATGTGTGTAATCAGATATACTTTTACATTCTATACATAATATAATATAGCCAACTGGACAGATACTAATTAGTGGACAATTGACATTGGCCTATTTACTTTTATATGCTGTGGTTTACCCTCTTTGTGTATTAGTGTCATTTCGGAGTTATTATTCCATTTTAATTAGAATGTAATATATGAATCTCAGAATGATATATTGTTGAAATAATTATTTTGTATCTCAATAAAAATTAAATTTTTATACAATTATTTCATTTTAATTAGAAAATTGACATCTAATCTTTTTTATTTAAAAAAATGGTTTATTACCTAACTGAAAGGATGGCATAACGTATTTTGTAGCTTTGACATCGCCTCTCATTTAGTATGATGTTTTATAGTATTTTAAGGCGTTGTTGTATTATGCGGTAATTATACGATTGTAAGTTACAAACATATAATATTGTTTCTTACTGTTTCAAATAGGCTAGGTGGTTTACGACCACCTCGTTTCGTCCATATAGTCTAACTGTCTATCGCTAATATTTAGAGGTAAACTTCTAGAAATATTATTCTAACAGCTTCATGCTTGATACACAATCTAATGGTCGATCAATAAATTTCTTCACATTTAAAACACATAGGCAAGTGATTCCCTGATCATCTCATGCGCCACATCCAACTTCCGATGGTATATTGTGTTCACATATTATTTCTCAGTAATAAATAGCTGCTCGTTGAGCTGATGTAGTCCGATAGGTGAGCTGCTGGGAAATCGATCAAAATTTTGTTTTCTCAATTGCTAAATATTTTTATTATGCGGTGTTGTTGTGTATGTGGGTTCAACTTTTCATAACTTCATTTTGTTAAATTTTGAGGACATTAAATATCGTGAAACTGAATCTTTTATAGGTATAAGTAATTGTTACCAACTTTTCCGGCATAATATACTTTTTTAATGGATTCTGACAATATATATTTATTTAATCTCTCATTGGGAGTGAGTATATATAGGAAGTATAATGCTTCTATAGAAAGTATAATCTTGTAAACTAATAAAAGTTTAATAAAATAATACATGCATAAACGTTATTTTATAATATAACCTATTTAAACATTATAATGAATACCAGAATCAGACAATTAAAATAAAAGTAATTATAATGGCTAACATAAAGTAAAAACAATTAACTCAAGTAAAAAAAACCCAATGGGTTTCAATTCCTTCTATTCCTTTAATTCTTTCAACGCTCACATTTGGTGTGCCAAGATTCAACAAAGTTTATTATAGTACCTGACAGTATGAATAGTGAGTAGCTTTAGTTTCATTTTGAATGTTCATTTTTTAATTATTTAAGCTTTCAGCTAAAGTATTGAAAGCTTTTAAATAGCGAAAATTACCTGTTATAAAATTTATATGAATAATAAATATCTGGTCAAACGATTATTTGCAATCAAAAATAATAAACCTTTAGTCGAATATAAACAGTTTTTTTTTTAATTTTGAGGTTTTTATGGTAATTTACTGTTTATTTTTTACTGCTTATAGACTAATTTAAAATGAAATTTTAGTAGCATGATATCCTCTGCAATGGAATTTTTTTACAAACCAAGTTGTTCGGTGCTGATGTTTATTGAAACAACTTTTTTTGCATTTTATGCTAATAAGTCAACGAGTGATCAGATAATGTACATAAATGAGATAACAATATAATTGTTTAAAGTCTGTCATCTTGATTTTATAGTAGCATTATTACTATTATGTATACTATCAACCAAACTATAATCTCTTTAGTTTAAGAACATTAAACACATTTAGTTGACCGAGTATAGTAGGGCTCAAGCACCAATAATGTGGGGGGGGGTCGGTTAGATCTGTCAGACCAACGGGCTTCCCTCGTGTAAAGGATGATTTAATATCTACACAAAAACTTAATGGCTAACAATACGATTTTATCTATATTGTTCTTCCCTGATTAGGTCTACCGTTCAAATGTGAAATCGTTGGAGACACTGGAAGGCCTTTTTGAAACAGTGACCAGTTCAACCAGTCACCCTGGCACCTACCTGACTCGGTCTTTTCTTTGGTACAAGATCTGCTTGATCCGGTCATCAAACACTTAATGATTCCAATTTTGAGCACTTTCAAGGTGGCGGCCTCGAGGTAAGTCCTCGATAAATCATACGTCTCTGTGATCCCTTTTTCTGTCATTTCTTTTTTGGGCGATTCCTTGAATTCTTTGAACTTGACTATGATGTTCTCCATCCTGACGTCTGTCTATTGTTTTGGGATGGTGTAGTTTTCTGCTATGCCGTGTGGTGATACAATTTCGGCCCTTAACCACTCTTTCTATCAACTCAACAGTGTGGCTCATGCAGAGAAACTGGTCTGTGGCTGCTTGTCCTATCCACGTTTTTTGAATTGTTATAATATTCGGTGGAGATCTGGTTGGTAAAGGATCCTCTCAGAAGGTGGTTACGACATTTGATTCCCTTCTGTTAATGATGTTCAACACAGCTGTCATCGGAGTATCATTATGCAATCACTGTAGAAAATTAAGCGTGTATCGTGGCTCAAATATATTTAGAAAATGAAGTGTACTTTTAACAAATTAAAATTATTGTTTTATTATGCTTGATGTTTGTTGTCGAAGTTTTTGATATACTTATTATTTGTTTTTGCGAACAATCATTTTAAACAAATTTGGGATTATGTGCACTCATTTTTAAATCATTCATAAACAAGTTAAGATGGTAAAGATTAAATATTGTTAATATTAAAACTTTTTTTTTATTGACTAATTGCGTTTTTTGACATTTATATTATTATTATTTTCTTTTCTATAGATAATGCTTCGAATTTATTTTTTATAGATATAACTGTATGTAGTCATTCATATTTTTATAATGATATTGATGTCTTTGACTTTGAATGTTGAATATGTCACGCTTGTGTGTTTTATTCTATCAAACACGAAAACAAGTGTTTCATACATAATATGAGTGGTGCACAGTTTGTATTTGTTTATATTTTATACCAAAAAACAACTAATTTCAGTTGAAAGATTATTATGTGTGTAAAAATCTGCATGGCTCAAATATCTGGCAAACTGTGTCTCTCTGCTACTAATGTTGGATCAATATCGTATACACACATGTTCAGCCTAGGTTAGTTAGCTCTCTTGCCTACTTCATAGCATTATGCACACATGGTTTTCAGTGTGAATTGGTGTGTGTTATTTTAACCGTTTTCAAATATAAAAATCGATTGCGGGCCCTTTATAGGTCAGGTGAAGATAAATATCTTCTATTTGTCTCGTTGATTTAAGAATTAATATTTTAGATATTCTGTAGAATATAATATTTTTAATGATATGATTTCTAACAATATTTTTAATCGTATATTGCTGATAACTTGATCAAATTGTTGTAAACAGCGATGCCACATCAACGTTGAGTTGTTATTAACACATACCCAATATATTATAACATTAATTAATATAAAATGTTGTCTGACTGTGACATATAATTGAGAACGACTGATGATGTACCCATGTAGAGTTTACAAGCCTCCCAGCGTTGAAGTAATTGAGTGCTAATGACACACAGTCGGTCAATCGTTTTTGACAGAAATAAGTATAAATCGGATTTTTCGTAGTTTGGTGTCCTTGCTATTTTTTAGTGTCAATATTAAAATAAATTTTAAAAACTCAAACTTTTATGTCACAAAAATGAAGAGGGTGGGTTCATTATAGACATCTTACATACTTAAGTTATTGCAACTTTACTATTTTAATTTAAAAGTTGGTAAAGTTTTTAGAGTAAATAACACCACCGCTTGACTTCCAGTAACTAACTATTATTAACAGGCCTTTTATTAATAATTGTTTTCTACAAAATGAATCTGATATAGCCAGCTCTGTCGATTAGCTTATGGAGAGCTAATAATAATTTATAACCGTTTATTTAAGGTTCGTAATTTAATTTTATAAACTTTTAAAAAAAATTGAACTGGTAATTTGATCAATTCATACCGAAATTATTATATATTTTTTCTTTACCAAACTCAAATAAATCAATTAGTTGCAGCTTCGATTGAAACATTAATTTCGTAAGTAGTCTGTTGCTAATCTCTTTTTAGTGCTCCGTTCTCTAATCGGCTTTGTTTCATTTAAATTATTTAGAAAGTCAAACGTTTTTCTATATCTAATGATATGGTATTATCAGTATGGTATAGTTTCACTGAAATCATAATTTGGTTGTTTCTATGGCAACTTAAAAAATAGATTTTTTTCTATCACGGTAAGTAGTTATCTACCGTAACATGAAATTACTAATCTGATATTATTGGAATTTGTGTTTTTACATAACTATACTAATGTTTTTTCATATAAGATGGTGATTTAGATAATTTTGCATGTTGTATAATATAACGTGTGATGAAAAGTTTCACTAATTGGTCGAATACAATTTCTGTACATCTGAATATTTTTAATGTCTATGTTAGATATTGTGTTAATAAGTGGTGTATTGCAATATGCCTACATAATGACAGAGTTGAGTCTCATTAATATTATTATAATAAAACCAACTACTGGATTAAAAGAGCATCGTGCTGCAAAATTATGGTATTTGGAACATTTAAAGTGGCCGTCAATGTATCAAAAAAATTAACAATAGGCGAATAGTCATCAAATTTAGAATACTTAAAAGTTATATCAAGTTGGTTATTTCGATAAAGTTAATAGACGAATATAGCACTTTCGGTTCTGCGAGATTTCCCGATTTCCACTCAATTTCCGCAAAAATTCATAAATAAAAAATGTTGGTCGCTCAGACAAACAAAGCTAACAAAATGTAAAATAATGACATGTTCTCGGTGTTGAGATAAAGTGGTGTCTACTCTTTTATCTGCAAGTAATGATCTGCCATTTCTTTCCGATTCAGTTGGAATCCCATTTAAAAAATGTTAAAAAACAGCGAGATCACTCAAAAGATTAAATTAATATTGCAAAAGACAGTATTAAACGTCACATCCTTTGATGTCGTGTAATGTACATGACTATTTACTAAAACCACCGCTTCAATCCGCAGGCCTCCCGCGGAATAAAAGAACTGGTACATTTTTTTCTTTTTTTGAAACATCCAAAAAAAAGAAAAACGAAAAACACATTTCCAACCGTTTTATTAACTTTTTTAACGTAGTTAGTTGTACCATTTGTATTTGCTTGTACATTTTGTACTGCTGTATTTTCTTTGTGTTTATCCTGTGTGTATGACACCAAATTTCATCAGAATACTGCAGAGATACCTTATTGTATGCTCTAGTTAAGGTTACCTCCCTTTTGGTAGAAATGGTTCTCTACTTTCTTACAAATAGAAGAAATCCCCTATGGCATATTCTTTTAATTTGCGCTATACAAAGTCTGAGAATGCATTTAAAGAATTTGTTAAATTTCTCAATTAAAAACAATACAAATTTCTGCAAAAAAGTTAAAAGTTGATAGCCGCTAATTTTACATGTGACGAAACGATTTTTGAAATTGTTTGAAGCATTTACGAACTCTTCCGCAGAATAGGAAACGAGTACTATGAATTAGACAATTTTTCGATACAACAGATTCCCTAACAGACCTACATTTTTTAGCGTTCGTTTTGACCATATATTTTCGTAATGTTAATAATAATAAAAAATTACTAAATAATCCTGAAAAGCAATTGACAGGCAAAGATATTGTTATTGGCACTAATTCAAGCCGTGTCTTTGCATTTATCATATCTCAGCCATTCAAAGGTCCTTGTTTTTTTAGTGTGTCTGCTTATTTTATTCATTCTCTGATTCATTATACTTGCCGATTGGATACCGTCTACTAAGAGCAATTCATCGATCCATCCAAGAAAGAGATAATATATCGATCACCTTCTTTTGAAAGGCCCACGGTTCTGTTTTAAAAACTTGCTAATAATTAATTAACTTTTTGAGAATGTTATCTCATTTTTGAAACTTTATCCAAGCTAGTAGAAAGTTTAAACTTCTTTCAATAATTTTGCGCAAAAAAACTGAATCGAGCACTGGAAGCGCTATGAATTGCGATAAAAAGTATGCTGGCAATATGAACTAAATGATATCGGAATCCTAAGTAGGCTAGTGTGATCGATACTTTCAAGCTGGCGTTGGTAATATTTTAATAAATACAAACAAAGACACGATTTCAAACTCGGGAGGGCGATGTGATTGACCAACTTATTATTGAGAAGACTTTTAAAATGCATTGTAAGTATGAACTTGACCTTACACGATCATTATTGTGCTTCACAAACATGTTTTAATATTTGGCGCTATGTTTACAATAGAGTGTATCGGAAATGTTTTTTATAATGTATAGACGAGTAAGTGTTGTTTTATCAGAAATATAGCTATATATAGATATATAAATGAATTTGATGTCAGTAAAATGGATTAATACATAATACAAAGTGAATAAGAAGGAATTATTAACTGTTATATACGATAATTAACTATCATATTATTTTTATGCTGATTGCTTCCTGCAGAATGTATCGATATTAACTGTGGATAATAATATGTTGCGCTTGAATCGTGTGTTTGTTTCAATCATCGTCGTCATTTATTTCAATTTACAGTGTGATTTAGTTGACATTTTCTTATTACTCTTATATGTAATTTACTTTATTGTATAATATTTCTGTCGCTGTAGTATACTGAGTATTATATTTTAAGAACGCTATACTGGCTCTTTAAAATGGAATTATAGTTTTTTAATTAACATCTGTGTTTGTGTTTATCTTTTTTTTAATCTGCGGAAATTTCTCTTCGTGTTTTTTTAAAACTATTTAAAATATATATGCTGATACAATCCCATTAATGAATTAATATTTTTTACAGAATTAATATTTCCACGTTTTTATGTGAAATTAAAAAAGCATATTTATTAATTTTCTGATAAAAACTGGAATGGATGAATAAATAAAGAATCCGATGTTCCTTTTTAAAGTGATATGTTGCCGTCCTAATCAATTAATTCTTCTGAATTCGATACTTTGTCATATTACAGTTTTATAAGCTAACAGATTGGACGTCAGTTGCATCGGTTTCAAGACAGTTTAAAGCCACTTATTGAGTAAATAATAACAATCCTTCATACACCCATTGCATTAAGCTTTTTTCAGAAATCTTTCAAATTGCTTCAGTTGCAGAATAATGCTATAAATAATAATCTTAATAGCTAAACTTATTATTTTATGATGACAATAAAGCTGTAACCAGTCTACGTGTATTGATTTATCTTACTATATGTTTCCATCAGAATCTCAATATTATTATTTTTGTTGCATATTTTAATATTATTTGATTAATAATATTTTACTGTTCTATATAATATGAGATTACAAATTTATGTAATTTGAGATATTTCATATATTATCGGTATGAAATTAATTTTATTATTGGTTGCATGCAATACAATGTATGCAGTTGGAAGTTAATTTTTAAATTATTTAAACCCTTCGCTTGTGGATGATTAAATTAGACATTATTACACAAACCAAATAACGTATATTGAACTGGTGTGATTTTATTTTAGGGTCGATAATTTCTTTGTGCCTTTTTTTCTATTTTTAATGAAAATTTGTGTTTTGGAATCAAATTAATTCATAGATAATAAATGTTGAAATAATTTTGAAAATTTTGATTAATTTTTTTTTTAGATTAACTATCCGGACAAATAAATATATTAATTTTTTTAACTTACATTTCGAAATGCATAACATACTTTTTCTTCGTAAAAATTTACCAATGCTAACTAAGTGCACCTCTTGGCATACTTGTTTTAATCGGTAACTTACTTGTATCGTTTTGGAAAAAAAACAATTTATCCACCTGTCTAACTCTCAGTATAATTAATGCATTCTGCTTATAATTAGCGCTAAAAGATGCGCACTAAAATCTGAATTGGAACACCATAAAAAACTATGTTACTGTGGTTTGGCTTTTATTATATATATTTTTACAACCGATGGGATTTCATTTTTTCTCATAGTATAATAGTATATAATTTGACGAATCCCTATAAATTGTTTAACACTTTCAAATCTAATCGTCTCCAAATAGGGTACAATGATGTGTATACCAAATTTCAGCTTATTTGGCATATGATTAGTTTATGTATCTTCCTTCACCGAGGTAACTCGAAACGCGTATATCCACCGGTGAAGAGATATTCTGTCCTCCATAGTATTGACTATTGTATCAGCTTCATTTATACATTTTAGAAGTAAATCTGATATATAATATATTATGGAGAATATTCACTAATATGAGACTATTAGATTTCGCAGAGAGCGCTTGTATTATATTTCAATCAATGGAAATGTTGACTATTAGTAAAATAATTGTTTCAGTGTAACTAAAACATATGACTATGTGTTTTAAACTATGTCAGTAGACCTGTGCAAAAACTATGATAAATTGATACATGTTTTCTATATTTTACTAACTTTAACTAATGTGCTGATGTTCCGCTAACACATACAATCATTTTGAAAATATTTTAATTGGTTATCACTGTAAACTGTGTTTTCATTTTCAACTATTTCTATATGAAAAAAAATTATTGACTATTTACTATTTTGCTTTTACAAATTTTTTATGTTTTTTTTTGTGTCCAGAAAAATATGCACTTATATATATATTTTTTTTGCTCCTACTCTAATTCTTCATTTAGATGGCAGAATCGTCTGAAGATATATACATTGTATATATATATATAAACGGTCAACATAAATGTTGTTGCTTTATATTGCATGTATAAAAGGCAAACGTTTGCGTAGTATTTCAGGGATGTTTATATTTTGTAATTTTTATCTATCGTATGTCTAATTTTCAATCCTTGGCGTTGATCGGTGCAAACCGCTGTAGATTTGTGGCTAACATTTACAAAAACATTGTGCATACGGTGTGTATATATGCGCAGTATACAAGCGGTAATATTATGGTATTTAACTGGTTACACCAATACAAAGTGTTCTGAAAATATGTAATGTTTATTAATTAAAAGTTATTAATCTTTCTTTGCAGTTCGTGTTATGGGGACATTTTTAATAGTATAAAGTGGATTTTTAGCTTGACTATGCGCCATGCTACAAGCTGGGATTTAAAGTTATTGTCTATCTTTTGTATCATCTACCAACATATTTGAAATCATTTGCCTATTAACTAATTTTAATTTGTGTATTATTATTTATATATGTGAAATTACAATTTTGATTAAGTTTATCTAATTCAAAATTTGTAATTATACTAGTTTTTTCTAAGCCTTGTAAACCACTACAATTTAACTCACGTTAAAAACATGTTTTGCATCAACAAAAGTGTACTTCGTGTAACGCCTGGCCTGGTCGTATTCTTGTATAGTAGTTGGAACTTCAGTGACCTATTATAAATCTGTTCATGTTCCAATCCGAAAGTCACGTTTATCTATCCTACCAATCTGTTCCAGACTTAAAAAAACCCACCTTATCTCGACTCCCATTCTGTGTACTTGATGTCGTCTTCTATGTACAACCGTCATAACCTTTCACTCTTGAGTATTGGAAATCCTGTGTGTCACAGATATATATTATTATTATAATCAATATATATATATATAAGTACAAAGACAAGAAACCCATTCAAGGGCTGAACCAAATCTTCTCTAATAAATTGACGTGAATACTTCGTCACAACTGTTTTGTATTTACGTTGTTGCGTTATTCAAATTAATGGTTTATATAATAGTTTAATACAAACAAATAATCAATTAAATAAACGTATATATAAACACATGCGATAATAAGTAAGACCTATCTGTCCTTACTATTGTCAAATATCGACATACGTTATAATAACTTCAATAGGACTTTCATCATACAACTAGACTTATTATAGTGTTTCCTAACAGATAAGATAACATATTGACTTATTTTTACACAAATTAGTGATGACGCAACATTGTTTTAAAACTCTCATTTCTACCAAAAAAATATTTTGTAAATGTGTCATTGTCTGCGACATAATACAGGATCATGTTGTAACGTTTCTTATTTTATGGAGTCAACTGAAACTTTCTGTAATTTTTTGTGGCATTAAATTATATGTTTTCCTATTATGATCAAGGATTATGATTATACTCCAACTAATCTTTGTACAAAAGTAGCCTATGTAGCCTTAAAAGGACAGCTATGTTTTCTAACTTTCGCATTATTTTTATTATATAGCTAAACATACAGTTTTGAATTTTCTGAATTTTACTAATCTAATTTAAGAATATTACTTTTCGAATTCATTATATACATATAATATATATATATATATTGATTGTGCAAATCATCGTTTTAATCAATGTTGTAATATAATAGTTAACATAATAATTTAACAACCAATGTTTACCGTTTTTAATAAGTGTTAACCATGATGACTAAAATTAACTATTTAATCGAAAAAGTTAAGTATTTTATTACTTCTTTTATTCTCATAACGGCATTTGAAGCCCTTTGATATTGCCGCACTCAAAGATAATACTTCCTTTGATATCTTGATCGAAGTTGTGATGAAAGCGCTTCTTTAGAAAAAAATATATTTCGTTTGGTTGTGATCGATCTTGAGTGAATTTTAATTATTTATGATGACTACTGACATGACAGTGTTTCACGAAGCTCCTCCACACAATAGCGCTATTATACTTCAAAATTTACAGAAAAACTTAAATTTATTATCGATTTCAGCTTTGTGTGCTTTAGGAAACGATACTATCTGGGTTTATTTTATTATAATATTAGATTTTTAAATAGTGTGCCGTGGTGATAAATGCTTGTTTTAAAAAGAGAGCCTCTCCTCTGGCGTCATGTTTATAGCTTCCGGTTTCTGGTTAAGAATGATGAAATACTGCAGAGACTAATTGAAATGAAATCTGCATTGCACGTCCTATGAAGAAATATTTCACTTTTTTAATTATAGAGAAAAAACAAACACATTAGGTTTGCTGATGTTAGGTACTGATCATCTGTGTCATTATCATATTACAAAAACACAATTGAAAAATGTTCAATGTTATCCAAAGTATCAGTTTTGTGGATAAATATATTAAATAATAATTGTTTTATTGTTTATATATAAAATGAACATTTCATTATAAATGTATTGTTTTAAAATAATTTATTAAATAATCTATCAGAAATAGAACGTAATTATCTACATTAGTACTAGCTAAAATATTGACTATAATTATATTATCGATTATAATTGTATCATATTTTTAATTTATATATTTGTATTTACAAATTTAGACCTAAAACATTATTTTTCAATATATGTAAATAACTTCAATTTACTACGATGACATCTTCTCTTTCAACATAATTTTCACTTGACAATAGAAATAAATTTAAAACATATTTCTACTGATAATCTATTAATGTACATCCCTATTTATTCGGAATAAGTACTCTATTCATATAACATATTAATAATTAACGTCACTATAAGCTATGTGTTTCTTTCTAATCAAACTAATCAATTAGTAAGTTTCGAAAGTTATAGAATTTTGTTTAAATAGTTCAGTTAACTAAAGGCGGATTGACGACTGTACTTTCACAGTTTTAACTACACAAAAAGCCTGAAACGAAATAAAATCACTGCATTTTAATCATTGTGAACTACATTGTATATTCAAAAGTCACTGATATTATGTCAAGTCATGTACTTCAAGTACAATATTGGATTAGAAACAAATTTATAACCTATAGATACATAATATATATTTGTGTATGATAGAGGTACAACGTAGGTCAATTATCTAACAAATAGATCAACTCAGTCTCTCGTGTTAAAACATTGTAGAATTCAAGAGTCTACTGTCGCAGAGCTGTCAGGACGTCCAGGATTAGTTCTGAAAGCATCAGATATCTCCCTGACTTTTGTTGCATTTCCACTGCGTGTGAGCATGCTTTGTAGTTGTGGCGTTCCTTCTGTCGTATATTGGTTATAGTCATGTGGCAAAAGGGTGTATGAGGACTATCCTACTACATTTACAACTTTATAGTGTCTACATTAAAAAATATATATAATAAAATAGACTTTCTATTATTGAAAATCGTCATCAATTAACAGATTAGCATTAATTCTATTTAAATATGCGAACAGTCCTTTTGGTAGATATCGCTTACTAAGCAATTTTCTACCTAACTAGTTGTTAGCTAACATAATATCAACAAAAGAAAATTTTGACACTGGAAGGTGTGTGTTTTGAAATAAATTCGAATTTTAGAATATATAAATCCTGCTTAAAATATGATACATCACCGAACTATAGTTCTGTGCAGTGCACCACTCCTTAGTGACTAGATATATCTAAACATCCTCCAGTAAGCGATAATCACGTAATGACATATACAATAGACGACTTTAATATACGCTCTCGAATCTCACATCCATCCTCATTATGAATATTGTATTGGAATTTTTGTTAAATATGAATATTTGTAATAACTTTGTAATAATATTAAAAACACGCTACATACCAATTAGATAAAATGTTTCATGTTTTGTAGTATCAGTTTATACACCAGTACATTTTATGATAAGTAGTGTCTAATTGTATATATTAACTTTAATAAAAAAATTAAATTCAATTAAAGAGTGCTAATGAGATAAGGACACCCAACAATTTTGTAAATGTTAATATACATATAGGCGATTACTGTTATGGTGAATGTGACCTGTAGTACTTTTCCGTCGTCTATTTTCGGCAGTTTAACACATCACTTATAGTATTAAAAGCTTCTTATGCATTGCATGCTTAATAACTAATTGTGATGTTCATTACCGCTTCGGCTTACAGAAAAGAGCGTCAAAGTAGAATAATGTTTTTAGCTCTTGATAAATTTCATTTTTTATGTTACAAATATATCTCTATGTGTATATTGTTTTGATTTGCCTCCTTTATAATAAATGTTCTGAATTTATTAATATCTTTCTTTCGATTAGTTAGTTTCTTTGTAATATTATGTTGGCATAACGTCACCACGCCTACAGTATACGGTTGATGTAGTTTTCTAACATATAACATCCATATCCTAATTATGGCTCTAAGGTTAAGTCATTTCACCAATTGTATTCTTTACTCTTTAATGATTAGTATAAATTTTACAGATTATTAACTGCCATTCAACAGTTCACTGTATGCTATTTTGCGTAAATAATTATCTAGGCATTGAAAATCATAGCCAATTAACACTATGTTCTGGATTTTATTACATCAAACATTCTTTGTATCATCACGTAGCAGCAACTATAATGTTAATGTTGTTGTGTAGAAAATAAAGCATTTAACTGGGTTGTATCTGTAGACTATTTCATCACTTCGTTTATAACGTACGTAATATATAAATGAACCTCAAAAACAGTCCAATTCGATGTTTGTCTGATTGCACAATATATTGTTACATATTTTAAACTACAAATGGAATCACTCATTTTGGCTATCATTTTTAGTTAACGATACTATTATCTACTGTTCATAGTTTTAGAATAATTAATTTTTTCTGTGACATTTATTTGGAGAATTCCAAAATCAATTTTAATATTTTGAGCATAATAAATACACAATAATTAAAAACAGACTCTTTTTACTTTTGTATATTTGATTACCTGATATGTCCTCTATTGCCAATCTAATCAAGTTCTGCGCTTCTTAGCAATACTAAAATTGTTGTTAGAGCATGGGTTTCTGAAATGATGGTACTATTTTATATTTAATTTTTCATTTTGGTTTGAAAATTAGTTTGTTTATAATAAATAGTCTTTTTGAATGTCTGGTATAGTTCTAAACTTGTGACTCAGCATAACTCAAGTTCAAAAAAGTACACCATAAGTATTAATAGTAATTATTATTGTTTTTTTAGCATTATGCTTGATATTTATTAGTGACACATTTAGATAACGAACCTCACCTGAATTAATAATGTACTTCTGTTTGAGATATGAGATTAGACGTTTAGGTCATGAAATCGGTCTCATCTCTTGTTGATGCTCCGTGGTGTGCTAAAGAAGTTATGTAGGGAAAGTTTTGGTTACAAAAGATTTACACAGAGCACTGCACTAATATAATAATAGCCTATACAATTTGTAAAGTACCTATTTTATAATCTTTTATTTATTTGAATCAAATCTAACTATTAGGAGGACTTATTTAATAACTCTCTTGCAAGATGTTTATGAAGCTTTTCTTTTGTTATTTATATCCCATATAAATGTTTATGCAATATTATAATCAATTTTTGTAAGCAATTTAAACAATTTTTTCTGTTAATAATCATTCTCATTCATTCTAATTAGAAAAACTGAGACTGTTTGTAATATCACCATTCATATTCTCATATTCATTCGTTTAATCACGACTTGTTTTATTTACATTTCTAACGCATTATTTATGAATTTATTGTTTGATTGATTGATTGCTTTGATTGAGTCATTGATTGCTTTCATCTATTTTAATAATTAATGCTATAAGTGTAATGATATCCATTAATTAATCGTTTAAAATTTAGGATATTTTACATAACGAATTTATGTATTTACATAACATAATGTTTTGCTATCGGATACGGATGTATATTGCTATTATCGTTTGTTATATGAAAGGGGTCGTTTATTTGTGCATAATTCGGTTTAAATATGTCATAAAGCTTGAAATGTCACCTCTTGTTATTTTTTATGTCTTTCTGTAATAAGTCACAAAATTCTAGGTCAACCTGATACAATAATTTTAAATAATAGTTTATAATAAATTATTTTTTTAATTAGGCATAATTATTTTTAAGATATTTTGTATGAAACTTAATTGTATGATCCACGGTGGAACAGATATCACTCCTACACAGAACTTACCGACTGGAGAAGTCATTTCCACCTGTGACGACTTCAAATATCTTGGGATAATTGTAATGAAGCCTGATACTCACTTTGCTGATCGGAGGAGATAAGTCTGGGGCCGCGCAGTCTCTCTTCCGCATCTTCACATCTTCAGATACCGACAAAACCAAATCTCGGCTCTTTTCTGCAATTGTCGAATCTATATTGGTATACGGTCTCGAGTCCGTCCCAATGACTCCCTCAAGAGAAGCCCGGGTAGATGTCGCTCACAGAAGACTCATTCGATTTGCTCTAGGCATTCGATATCCACAAACCATTTCTAATGCTGACCTGCACAGACTTTCCAGTGTGAAACCACTCTTCGTCAGCACCGCCTTATGCTCGGAAACATTATGAGAGAGAACGACCGCAATGTTTCCTCAAACTCACTTCGATCTTCTTTGGCTTTGGTTCTGGCCTACCCACCTAGTGATCAACTCCAAAGGGGTATGGCTCGCTACAAGTGCATCAACAGCACTCTGACAAATAACATTTCTACCCTTTTTAAACAATTTCAGACAATTTTCTCAATTTTCAAAACCTATTTTTAGGGGGATGGTTTTCGAATTATAACTGTGATTTTATAATATGCTGTGTCATTGTTGTCTTGTACCCTTGCAATGGACATGTATCTCATTGTTGTAGTTCGTCTATTACTATTATTATTATTAACACGGTTTTAAGCATATTTCATTGTATAATTATAAGTAGGATTGTAAGTTATAATCTGATCATATCCTTATTTTTAAAGCCAATTTATTTTAACAAAAACATTAATTCTAACGCTTTTTTTAAGTTATTACTGATGTATATAATATAGAAAGATTCAAGATTATATAATATTGCATATGTGGTCTTAACTGCACATTATCCACAGACATTCACTTCACCCTCATTATTTTAGATATTTTCAAAATAAATCCGCTTACAATTCTGGTATATAATGGCTGTTATAATGAAATCGATATATCATTATTCATTAAAGTGTCTATACATACATACGGTGTTTAAGTACATTCTCGTAAAAACTTCAGATTTATTTATTAGAAGTTGAGATTGTTTTAATTTTACTTAAATTTACTATAAATTATTTTTATAAAAACTGTTTGGATTTATTCAAATATTTAGTTTTGAGCTGCATATAATAATATAATGGTCATTAAATTTGTTTATTAATAAATTAATCAAGTTATAACACTGAATCAATTCGTTCAATGACAACAACAATTGTCAGTCAACCCGGTGAGGAATATTGTTCGCAGTAATAGTGCAGTTAGCCCTGTCTATGTCTGTCACGCAGCCAGTCGAGTAAACTAACTAAGGGGTATTAGGTGCAAAAATGGTGTCCACTTATTATGAACAATGGAGTGGTGAATGTTTACCACGTTATGTGGCTACAGTTTGGTAGGAAGCAAACAATCCGGCGATACCGGCAATCAAAATATCAGTTTTATCACTTGTTTAGTATCTAATTAAATGCAGTAATTGTCGAGAAAATAAAAATTTCTTAAATCCTTTTCGGGAGTGTATGCTTACGTTATGTTATTGTGCAAAAGAAAAACCACAATAAAATATATAGTTCATTACAATTAATACAAAAAATTCGAGCTTTCACCTTAAATTTTAAAAAAGTGTAATTTTTATGTAATTTTCACACCATGATTATGCTTTCTTGGTGAAAGGTGAAAGCTCGGATTTTTTGTATTAATTGTAATAGACTATAAATTGTATTGTGGTTTTTCTTTTGCTTCCTCACAAGTAAACATTGTCTTTATTTATGTTATCGTGGTTTTTATTATTAATTGAAATATTATACATTTATTTTATTAGTTACTTATTGAGTAGTATGGCTACTATATTCGGCAAATTTATTATTCGACAGTTATTTCATCATTATTTTTTTTACATTGCCTACTTTTTTACTATTCTGCTAACAAACGAACTTGTCATATTAAAAAGGACACTCAGAGTTTGTTGTTGATGTGGTACCACCACGCACACAACTCGTTACCTTGTTGAAATTTTTTTTTTAAACTTTTATCAAATTTAATTTGTGTATCAATGAAGTTTGTATTTTATAATAAGTTAGTGAAATTACAAGTCAACCTGATACAAAAATTTAAAATAAAATTTTTAAATAAATATCTTTTTGGTTAATTAGACATGATTATTTTAAAGATATTATCAACTTTCTAAAAATAATAAGACTGAGAATTTTGTATAAAGCTTTAATGTACGAGCTCAAAAGTAGACAACATATTTTAGTCAATATATTTTTATCCATTTCAATATTGGTTTTCCAAAATTGTTGAAAGTATAATAGTTTAATCGAAAGTTTGTCATTATTAATCGATCGAAAATTATTGATTTTAAATTTGTCAAATAATATTCATTTAAAAAATCTTATGCGATTATAGTTTGCATTCCTTCATGACTGAGTAAGGATGTTGTTGGGTTTGTGACATGTTATATCTAAATTAATGTATTACTTTTTCAGATATTCAACATGAAAAAGCCCATAGCCGCTCGTGAACAGAATTCATCATTGATAAGTTATTGCAACTCATTATAAAATTGCTCGAAAGTAAGTTATTGAAATATTAAAACTTCAATAGAAAATAATTTTAATTCATTACAAAATTTAACAAAGAAGAATTACGTAGCTACGAATGATTTAAATCTTGTTTAAAGCTATATATCGATTTTTACATTAATGGCATGAAATTTGTTTCTTGTATAAAACGGTCATCAATGCTAAAATAATTACGTAGCTATAGACTTCTCATATTAGTAAATCACTAAGAGAGGACAGTGAATTTACTGTTGGAGGAGGGAGAGGGTACATTTCCTACACCATTTGCATCTACTTTCCAATTGTAAAATAATATAAACTAACTTACCTATAGGTCAGAAGCTTTGTTTGTACACTTGTTGCCAATGTTTAACAATATTGTCAAATTTTTTCACTTTTTTTTAATTTTGATGTCTTTTTACCAAATTAAAACACAAGTCGACAAAATAACTCCCTAATTAGGTTGTTTTTTTAGAAATCGGGCAACAGGAACTTACTTGGCCAGTTTAAAATGTAAAATTAATTTTTTGGGTCTTTGACTTTTTTTGCTTTCTAGATTTAATCAATAATCTAAAACATTAAAAATATCATTTTAATATATCATTTTAAAAAATAGTAATATTCCCGTAGCATTAAAATATACGAATATATATTCATTCATATAGTATAATAGTGTAGCCTTATTTTTTTAAATATTAAAATGTGAGTATTATTAACGGCTTAATACTGTAAACATTCATATTATATAATTAATTGTTCTCATTATATTTCGGCTATTAGAAATCAAATAAATATATGTGGTTGGCAAAGTAGCGATGACGATGTTCGGATTATTTGTCAGGTATAGCGTGTTTTTTTAATGATTTTATTTGATCTAAAACTGAAAATTCCTTTGAGTAAATAAACATGAATAATTTTGTAATTATGAATAAAGAGCCATTATTAAATACTAAACCGTTATCTTTTTAATTTGTTTTGCCATATGCAATATCCCTTATTTGTTAGCATCTTTTTAAAGTAGCCTATGACCTATTTCCCTATCCGTTCCATGCTACATCATCAAAATATGACCCTTTCTCTATTCTTTCCATGGATGATACATCATCAAAATTAGAACCAGAAATGCGAAAGTGTAACAAAATTAGAATATTTAAAAAAATTAATCAAGTCAAATTATTTTCTTCAAAATTATTATTTTTTAATTAAAGAATAGCTTCGATTAATTAACTTCTCAAAATAGCTAACAGTATCTATGTATATTATATACTATTAGAGTACACTAGATTACATTAGATTCAATTAGATTACACTATTATTGTGTAGATTCTAGTAGAGGGCGTGTCTCCACTACCTTTCCTACATCTTTTTATATATTAATATAATTATATATGTGTGCGTATCTTGAAAAATTTATTAAAAAAACTGTGCGACGAAAGTTTCCAAACAATTGTATAATAACTTTATATAGAGACGATATCTGTGCCAGTATGAGTTTGCGTATGTTTTTTAAATATGTTTTAACCTTATTATGCTGTTTTAAAAAAATTAATAGTAGAATTTACTAAGTTAAAGTAAATAATTTTTTCTTCAAATTATAAATAATCACGAAATATTTGTGCCACAGTTCTGTAATTAGTACCAAAATGTCAGCAAATGTATATTATACTTCTATTTTAATTTAAACACGTTGCAATTCCAGCATGCAGTGTAGAACTGGACCGTTAGACTGAAGCAGTATTGCTCGTCTTTAACCCTGGCAGCATTAGACGCTTTTGGAAGCCTATATAGCCGGAGGGGGTGGTGTGTCAAATTGATCCACCACTATTTAGCAAATATTATATATTTATGTATTCTGTATCGATTTAGTTTGTTTTCTAAACAGATGATATTTAGCGACAACTATTATGTTCTAATTATAATGCATTAGATAGAATGGAAAATAAAATGAAAAACTGTTTTAGCAGATATTTATTTGATCACTAATGATATCGTAAATGATATAGCGACAATTATTTTTTAACAGAAAATATATAAAACTGTAATAAAAAGTAATCAATGACCATGAAAGTTGCAGCCTAAAAGATTACATATTTTTTATACACACAAAAATTGTAATGTCTGAAAAGGTTATTCTTGCTCCTTTTGAGTTATTAAAAATTTCAAAAAAATCGACCTAATTGAATTTTAGTAGTACATGATGAGACACGGGTAGGTCAATTTGTGCTTTCACTTCGAGAATACGGTTTTCGTGCTAAATACATTACTATATATAAAGCTGGTAACAATGGTACCTATTGTCATTTAATTGACTGACTTTTAATAAGAAAATAACTATGATATAGTATCAATAAAAAATATCTAACTTTAAAATGTTTTTAAAAAATTCGATGCAAATTGATGCAAATACGTTTTTTAATGCACTAAACATTTTATGTTATGTTGTAGGTATCTATTTTCTCAAAATAAACTCTTCTATCGCCTCATTCTCCCCACTCACACCAGATTGTCATCTCACCTGTCATCTCCACTATTGCGATCTCGCCAATGTCCCCTGCATTGTGCCGACAATCGAGGCCAAGTCTGCTCAAGATCAACCCGGTTCCATCTCTGATCCCTCTTATTCTCAGGTCAGCACCAACTATTCTCACTTCTTTCGACCTATTCTCGATAACAAGTAAACTTCCTACCGTGTTTCTCACTATAGTTACCAACGGTATGTATTCTCGAATGATTACGACGTCTTCAAATAATGTATTTTTAAAAGTCCGACATTACACAATGTATTATTGGAGGTATTATGAATTATTTGTACAAATTTTATCGTAAAACATTTCTCAAAATAGATTTGGAAATGTAGGTGAAAACTTCCGAAAAGTAAACGATCAAAAAGTTCATGTTTTATTTAAAAAAATACATATTATATCATTTTATATGAAAATTGCTTTTTAAATAATGCTATACTTTTTTCAATTGTTTAATTTATGCAGCGTTTTCTTTCAAACAGTCAATTATGAAAATAATAATGTTTAATAGCATTATAAATTATTTATAAAAAAAAAGTTGTCGGACGCGTTTTTATTTATTGTGTAAGTAATGTTCTATCGTTTTTTTATAAATTCGTAAAATAAATTTTAAAAATTTCTATAGATATAATTAATCACATTACTATATTAATTGAAACTTATTTGAATTTATTTATAATCAAAAAAAATTAATTTTTTAAAATTATTTGTACCAATATAGCTTGTTGGTATATTTTGAATATTCTTTGACAGATCACATACTATTTATGGAATGTTTTTGACATATCTAATTATATGTAAAAACTTTATATTTCATTGGAAATGATTATATTCATCATTAAAAGCACAAACATGTTTAAAAATTAAAAGGAAATCTTATTTCACTTTCTATTTTGATTTTTCCGTAATAAAAGTTAATGATAGGAATGAAAATGTATAATTGGTGTAATCTCAAACGATGGAGAATAGAAATTTGTCATGAATACTTTGTGTAGTCCTATGTTCTGATTCAGAACTTTATTAAACACTCGACGTTCCGAAATTTTCCGTACTCCTTTCTACCAATGTGAGGTGATCATTGAAGCGTTTAATAACTTATTTTAATACCTTTTTATTTATAATTTTTTTCTTAATACCTTTCTTAATTAATGGACTTTTCAATAATTATTTTAACTGTTTGAAACATTATTAACATAATGTTTAATAATTTATCTAATTAGTTTTTATTAGATTGTTTAATAAGGGGTTACTATAATACGTAATTAAGTAGTACCTTGGTAAATATATATTATTTAAAAAATTTGCAGCTTTTATTTTAAAATATATTATTATTTTATACATTTGTCTATTATTTAACCTTTCTGTGATTTACTGATGGTATTTTAGAAGTATGCACACTTGTTAAAAAAAATTGTTTAAGATTCTATTTTGTTATTTTAAAGTTTTTTGCACAAAATAATCATATATTTTTAAAAAATGTGACACGTTTTTTGACATATATTTTGAAAGTATTTTAATGTTATGTATTTCTCGTTTTCAGAATAAATCCTCGTGAATAACTTTGTTTGGATATCAATTCGATTATGTTGGAATTATCATATATATCTACTATTCAAATTCCACATTTGTGCTTCGTTGTGTGTCATGCCGTTTATTGTGTTATTCGTATGTTGGATTATTAACAATTTTCGTTGTGGACAATATTCATGCCAATTACTATTCTATGAAAAATATGGGATTATTGGATTTTAGACTATGATGTAAGTACATATACAATTTTCTAGGAAATACAATATGGATATATCTTTTTGTTTATTAGATTAAGCATAGGAAAGATATTTACGAATTCTAACTCTGTTAATCCGTTCTAATATATTATCATTGCAATTAACATAACGCATTATCTTTTAGGAAGTACGCACCACAAAGTTTGATCAATATTTCTGTGTCTAAATCTAGAATTGAAATAGATCTGCAATAGCGCAATTCATACATACGAATAAATATAACTGAAACATGCATGTTTCGAATTATTGTGTTACTGTAAACAGGCTCCCATTTTTACGATATAAAAATATATACGCATTTTATTTAATAATAATTGGGGCCTAAAATCGGATAACTTGGTGTTTTTTACATACCATTACTTAGAAACATTATTTTCACAAAAAAACTGTTATTATCTCATTTTAAAATAATTTAAGTAATAATAAAAAATCGTTTGTAAATAATGATAAGATACGCAATAATCATTACATTTTTTTTATAATTCGTACTTTTCTAAAGTTGGAATAACTCAAGTACTTTAGATGTATATCCGTGCTAGACTTTCGATTATAATTTTAAAGTAGTATATAGCTTTCATTTGTTATATATTTGTACTTATATTATTAGTAACCAATTTAAATTTATTTTGACGTGTTATTCAGCTTTGCTCTACGGAAGCTGCACCATCTGCTAAAATACTTATAAAATTTGGTACACATATATATATTTATAATATAGGGATGGTTAGAGCTCAAAAATATCATAACAGAATTATAGAGACTTAAGAAAAAAATCATTATGAATTTAAAACTACAGGAAAGTAATAAAAAACAGTTACATCGTGACGCATATATCAAAGCATTTAACTACAACACATACACTAATTTTAAAAACTTTTATTTACCAATTCTACATACCTAATAATAGAGAATGTTTAAGCACTTTGTAGGTATTAGTTCAATAAATGGATATGCCAGTGATTTATTAATAAAATATTTCATTCTAATCACAGATTATTTTACAGTCGTCGTAATTGGAAATAATTTTTAATAAACATTTCATAGAAAATCATTCTCTGCACTAAGTGAAGAATCACAGAAACTACGTTTATTAACAAGGTATTACTTTGCAGTAGTATAGCTGTAATTAACGCTAATATAATTGAGTGAGCCTAACCGAATATGTACTGACAAACAGCTGTTCTTTGAAAACGTGACAAAAGAATTGCAGTGTATTATATATAGAATATAAATATAATTGAACTAAATGACATTTAAATACGATGTCGGTAATCGACATTAGGCACATACTATAAGAAGACCTATCTGGTCGGATTTGATTACATGGAAAAACAATATAATTATTATTAGAACAAAGATGCACGACACATTCAAACAAGTCCTTTAACATTGAACTAAAACATAACAAAATAGTATGTCTATGAATATGTAGTGCCACCCTAATCCAAATATGTAATGTCTGTGTAGAATTTGCCGAATTAAAAGTATACACTAAAACTGTATAATTAGAACTGCATATAAAAAATATGCAATTAACAAATATGTACACATATTGAGTCATGATTAGACACCTTTGTACACTTGACTTTTCAGCCGATGCAAGAAATGATTGATGTGATCCTAGACAAGTACAGCTAAATTTACAATTGGATAAATGTTTGAAAATATAGCTAAAAATATGAGCAAATTTTAATGGGCTCACATCTTAATGCGGAACCTGTAAAAATACATTGGAATTTAGACTAAGTAGATACTAGGTTTAGTGAGAACTATTTACTACGACTTGTGGTCTATGAAGATATTTGTGAGGAATTGGGCGATTGAGAAGCTTAGATACAATGGGGTATTCTTGACTGGCGCTAGATGACTTTTCACTACTTACAATAATTGGGGCATTTGACATGGCATTGCTAGGAGTTACTGTACAAGGGATGCTGTTTGGCAGAGAGGCTGCCATAATTATGTGCTCAGTGTACGGGCTGATCATAGGCTTTATCACAGAACTATGTGTGTTGCTGTGACTGTTCGATAAAATTCTTCGAGGATCAGAAAGCATTTGTTGCTCCCTTGCAAACAATTCTTCATCAGCCTTAGAAGTAAGAACCTGAGTTCCTTCAATCTGTTCAATCGCTTTTACTAGGTTTTCCAAACAATTCGACCTATTAGGAACTCCACTGCTTGTACTTTCTGGCCGAGGAGAAGCAGATACTGCAGAGAGTGTAGTAGACTGTGTAAGAACAGAATGGGCTTCGATAATAGGCTCAACTACGTAGTGTTCATAATCAGGCTTTCGAAGACAAGCTGCTAGAAGAATATCAGATGGGCTCTCTGTATGTTTCCGTAGTGACTCGAATTCATCATCTTCTAATACTTGACTTGTCAAACAGTCGTCATCCATAGGGTCTTGAGATAAATGGTGACATCGAGTTTTGTAAACATCAACCAAAGATCCTGAAATAAGATTGAAATAGATTAAGTAAAGTACAACTAAACAAAATGATTAATATATACTTACGAGAATCATCAGCTTTTCGTTTTCTTTGGCTATTGGCGAGATCATTACCATCAAGCATTTGAGTAAAGCTTATATTGTGCACTTGTCGAAACTGGGTCACTTGGCTTTTTAAACTAGTAACCTCTGCATGAAGATTTTGAATATATTTTGCAGCCATCTGGAGAATAGTCGCCTGAAAAATAAAGCATATATTGTTCTTTATATTCAAATATTATTGATAAGGGTTTTCTAAAGTATACCACTGTCTGTATGGCCTACATGGGTCATTCACATAATTCAGCAATTCAAATTTTTGTATTCCTCACACTCGTGATTAAATTAGTTTGTAGGTCGTCATATTTAGACGAATAAATAAATAAATTAACTATATATAATTGGCACTGCTAAGTACTTTAATAGAATTAGACAAATGATTACAAATAAGTACATTAAAATATAAATCTCATTCAAACAGATAATTACCGAAATTTGAAAACGAATTATTAAATATTTAATCAATACACAATTCAAATATAACAAAATTTACCTTGCTTAACTTTTCTCCTTCTTGGGGTGCCGGAAGCAAAGTACGAAGTGTTTCAAACCCGGTATTTATGCTTTGCATCCTACGCCTTTCATTGCTGTTAGCAATTTCTCGTCGCACACGTTTTTCATGCTCAACTTGATTTTTAGGAGATTGAGAACCAGTAACATTAACTCTGAAACAGAAATATTGCCGTACAACTACTTCATAAATACGATAAATTTTACCAAACAAATTATTATACTAACAATATGCATATGTACATATGTTGGCTCAAAGCCAAGCATAGAGAGAATATCACAATAAGAAGCATCTGTGATTTGATTTTATTAAAGTAATAAAACATTTTAAAAATTAATTTAATTATTACTATCAAAATAAATGACAGAAATAATCACAAGTTCGATATTTCTATTTAATATTTATCCGAGATATATCCAGACAGCGTGACTATGCGGCACGCCGCAATCAGCTGCTAAACAGCTGAACGAACAAAATGATTATTTTTTTTTAATGTTAGTCATGAATTAAAACACTTACATATGATTATATTATATGATTACAAATATCTATTGGAGATTTGGATTCAGTGCACCGTTTCGGCTAGCCTGTACATCTAAATTTACCCTAGACAAATTAACAAAATGGCGTCGCATGCGACAACACTTACCGGCGTATTTTATTCACAATGTCATCACGGAATTCAGGGAATGCACGCCGTTTTTCAATGGTTTCTTGAGTAATGGACATATTTCCTCACGTTTAGCACAAAAACAGTCAACTGACAATAGGATAATAACAGAAATTCGAATAAAAATCAAACTTTCACGAGCTGAAACGTACACGACTAAGATGTTTGGCGGGAAATTATGGGTAACATTTCTTATGTAGGTCAATCATCGATAAAATTATTACACAAAATATGAAATTGAATATCTTAAGTTTAAAAAAATATTAATAATAAATAAATATAGATGTAAATATATTATTAATTGTTTATGATATAATTATAATTTTAATAAACAATAATAAATAGAACAGATATACTGTGGTACTATATATTTTGCTAAAGTAGGTCAACTGCTATACGATATGAGACCCTGGCGACGTTCGCTATGATTCATACGTCACTTAATCAGCTGACGTTTTCTAGTCTAGTATCGATCGCCGTAGCGTGTTTTTAACGCGTGGTTTATTTATTTCATTAATCATTCTTTAAAAAGTCAGTTCTATTTATCGTAATATGTTATATGATATTAACAGTGAATATATAATTGTTTCCGATAGAGATATTTATTTTTCATACATATTTTTTATTTTTATAATATTTTAAAGATTTAAATAGTATTTGTAGCGGTTTTTAATATCAATAGTTAATGAAAGATCAGATGTATTATGTTCGTTTTATTAATTATGGTTTACGCAAAATTATAACTTATTTTTCAATTCCAAATCTGGGCGTGTCTATGGCATCTAAATATAAAAATAGATTTTAAATCGGAAATGTTCACTAAGAATTGCGTTTCTCATTTCCTCTTAGCGCACATTTTCATGGATTCGCGTCTTGAAAATACATTACATATTATTCCAATTAGATAAAGATTTTATAGCTAATTTTTAGTCTTTTATAAGATGTTGTAGAGTTGAAGACTTTCGTGTAAGCACACTTTATTATGAATATAAAATAATCGCAAAGTTTCGATTGTCTTTAAAGTTATTTAATATTTTAATCAAGTGAATGGTTTTGGAAAATTTTATATTATTGTAAATTCTTTTATTATATGGGCCGATGCATCATTTTATTGAAAATATGTACATATGATAAAGGCCACACATGGATTCCTGGGATCGTTTTGATAAATGTTTTGTTTTTTGTTAGAAAATAACCATTTACATTTTTCAATTAAGAAAATTATTCAAGGACATTGATGGTAATGGGTTAACTGGCTGATTAAGAGATATGTTTTATGTTCTTTATGTATGAATTGTGTATAAAAACAATTCTTTAGTATTTGTGATTGCCAGCTTTATATTGAACCATATTAGATGTTAATTGTAAGAGTATTATTAAAATATAAAAATTTTATCGTTCGATATGCTCATAATACATATAAAACAAATAGTTACAATAAAATTCTATAAAAATTTAATTTTTAGTTTCCATATAAAAGCATAAATAAGTGCGCTCTGAGTGGGGTTAAGTTAAAACATCAGGGTGGCCGTACATACTCCAATTTCGCTAATGTACTCGAATATATGCGATTTTTTAAATATAATATTTGAAAAAATATTTGTATTTATTTATGAGTTTAAAGTGACTTTCATAAACATAAAATAAAACATAATTCAGCGAATCCTATTAAAAAAATATCAGACTAAACGTAATTGGACATATTAGTTTATGATCCCAATCAGTGGGTATTCTAATTATTTTTCAAATATACTCGAATTTAATATTTAAAAAATGCGGCCACCCTGAAACGTCATACACCCCAGCGGCATACAATGGGAAGGGGATACAAATCACGACTCTAAAGAGTAAAAAAATATATCCACGGCCTCTTACCCCTATAATTTAAAAGCAGGAATTTCTGGCTTACAAAACTATTCTAGCGCTTTCAAAACTACAATTTAAACTATGATACAACTTGTTTATATTGAGACTCATCTTGTTTCCTGTCCACTTTAACTACACGCTCTCCATTTTAAAAATTGTATCAATGGGCATTTTAAAACATTTCCTGGGTGGTCTGTCCTTATAGTTTAGGCTTAGCTGTAAATTATTGCTGGGAACACATACCGATCACTAAAAATTTAGGAACTAACAATTATATTTTGTGAGCTTTTACAAGACCAACTTTGCAACAGTAAATTTTTTTATATTTTGATAATTGAATAGAAATTACATACGGCTTTTGGTTTAATGTTAAGACTATTTTTAGACTGAAATAATTAATAACAAATGTAACTAGTATAGGTGAAATGGTAATAATTCTTCCGTAAATTCTTCAAACTTACAGTTATAGTATATTCCGCCAAAATACAACCAATTTTGGAAAGTATAAGTGTTTGTTTAAATCATAAAATTAAATGGTAACAAAAACTGTTATAATGAATTATTAGCATTGCTGCCCTCAAATGCGCTCCCTAATTTTTATACAAAATAATACCTTTAACAAAACTGTACCCAAATATCGGAACTATATATTTTCAAACTAAAATATACCAGATAATATATTATTTTATGGTTATATGCACTATTATTTGATATTATTAACTAGTTATTTTTAGTACAGCTTACACCTGAGGAAACAAGGATTATCGAGTCACTTTTCCTACATTTTTACTTTCAATTATAAGAACTTTGTTTTATTTATTAATATTAGTTATTTGTGTAATAGTTTACGTCTGATCATCCCGTCATTTTATTTATTTTTAGGGGAAAATAGAAAAGCATACGAGTTGCCATGAGATAGGTTTTCGCCGATTACATAGGCTGATACGGCATATCAGAGTTATCTACTCTATTTCTCCACCAGACAGACAAGATACAGTCTGTCTAGTGCTTTCGTTTTGTTCCCCTACATCGCACGTTAGTATGGAAGAAAAGGCTACTTGTCTGGCTGGCATGGTTGCCAAGTGGGCGCTCAGCCAAACTGATGCTTCAGCTTATTCCTCCCCTCCCCACTGCCAGGCATAAGTATCGATTATTGCCTGTCGCACACGACGACGTTTTTCTGCTAGTAGATTTTTCGTTTTTGGCATTGAATGCTAGCTAACCCAGTTTCCACGCACCTACCGGGTGCATTTAATATCATTTAGTAAGAGTAGCCGTTTCATAGACAGAAAGAAGTAGCTAGCTAATTATAACATTTATTTCTTGTTCCCGATTTGCAACTATAGTATATATATATACATATTTTAACTTTACAATTGAAATAATATTGGTATTATTTGCACTATTTTCAGTCTAGAAATGCATGAATATTGCATTACACATTCCGTACATAGCTAAGACATTGTGAGAATTTCGACACACAATACAACTTTATACGTGCCATATGCCAACTTTGATGTCAAACTACGTCACTACAAATTTCGCACTACATCACAGTCTAGAAAGCAGCTGTTTGCGCTGTTTTTCACATACTTACCATATAAAGAAATGATCCGAGAAAATTTCATAATTGTTACTACCATTGTTTTATTTTTAACATATTACTATTATTGTACTTATTATAATATATACCTAAAAATATTTTCTACAATCTATTTTGCTTTATATATTTTTAATAATAAAAATTTTATATCTATATTTTAAAGCAATAATTCTTCTTGCTTATATAATTAACTATATTGTATATTACAAATAACCAGCAACACTCTTTAACATATTAAAATATATTTTGAATCGAAGTATATTAATAATAATTTTAAGAACTGCATGCTTAATGGGGCATAGGTTATTATTGAAGATAAGACTGCTTGAAATTTTTGATTTTTAAACGTGATTTTTGGTGCAGTGCAAAATCGAGACTAGACAAAAAAATTCAATATTCTAAAAATAAAATACTTTCTAAAAAGCTAATGATCTAAAGTTATCATATGTCATGAATTAATTTTATATTTGCAATTAATTCGCGGCATTTATTCTGAAATGTTAGTGCATACCTAACTCTTTGTACTTTCGATTCTGTATATTTCGTATATACTTAGAAATGGATGACACAATAAGTGATTCTGCTTAAAAAATCCAGATTTTAGATTGAAACTTTTTACTAGATGTTTAGCGTAAACTGTCAAATAGAAATGTTATATTCACATCGCTCCTCCCATCATGCATTACAGCTAAGTGTATCAGCTAATTAAAAAATGATTATATTTATAATCGACCTAAAAAACCATGTACTAAATTCATATTTAATTGTATAGGCTTCGCTAAATGCTTGTAAGTCAATTCTGTCTTTCTAAAGGGGCCTTGTTCTGCTAGGCACATGATGCAACCCATTAATAATTAATTAATTAAAAAGTTCGTAGAAAGTACCTTCTGGTACCAGTTATAGCGACATTTTAATTTTTAATTGTTTAACGATATTTTCAATCTGAAAATAAATTTGGAAAGTATGAAACAGTCACCAATCACTATACATCGGAAAATTAAAAAAAGAAGTAAGACTAAGGTTTAAATTAATGAATTTGTAAGTATATTTATAAGTATTTGTGAAGCATTTTATAGTTTGCACTATAAGTTATTTATAAACGTGTAATAGGGCTACTCATCTTATAACCCCTAAATAAAATATATGAAAAGATTTTACTTATAAATTAGTAACACTGTATTTAATAAAGACAAATTTGTTTTTTCTTTCTTCAGAATCAACTGTCTTCAGCCTCTGAATCCTCCAATGATCACATAATAATCCAAATGAATCACAATGGACCTCTGAAACAGAAGATTGTTAAAATGTTTATAAATTGTTATGCAATATAATTTCCAATTTAAACTTTAATCATAAATCGTTTTATTTGATTTGGCATATGGTTCTATAGAAATTGGCATAAAAATGTGTGGCGCAAGATAAAACAAATGTGCTAAATTTAGTTATTACATGGTTTTCAATTTTTTCGTTGACTCAACACCGGTATTGTAGTTTGTTAAAGTGATTTGAACCAATAGGGGAAAAATGATTTTCACAATTATTTAATCGCAATTTACATAATTGGCGGTGCTTGTTGGTTCCAAATTGACATTTGTGGGGAGATATACTTTCAACAGCCTTTTCAGTTGATGGTTTGTTTAGTATTTTGGTTTATAAAAACAATTACTATTAACAAATACCAATGAATAATTATATTCTATATGTCTTGATATATTTACTTCATTTAAGAATGATTTCATATTGTAATAGTAGTTAGTTTTGAACAGTAGGTATTTATATATTGTATTTTAAAAAGATTATATGATAAATGGACATGTTTTATTTGCATACTCGGCATAATAGTTAACTTAAAATAAAAAACCATAATGTCGATATATTATCGGCGTGCATTATCAGCTGATATTAAATGTGTGTTGAATAATTATGAATTCTAGTTGTAGTTAACACTAAAAATAGAATCATGATGTATGACAGATGCGGAATACTTATTATGGATAGTAATGCGATACGTAGTATTGCGTAGAACTTAGTTGTACACATTTACAGTATATTTTATGTGAACAAAGTACACCTATTGAAACAAACGCGCACAAACATGGTAAAAACGATGAGTATGTGATATTTTACAGCAACTTAGATCCGGTTTAAAAATACCAATTAACGTAGCAGTTTTAAAAATATAATTACAATATATAGGTGCAACAATTTCAAATTAGATATAGTTTATTAAACGTATTCATCAAATAATTAAACTTTTAAAGAAAAATTAACATTTTCCATAGCAGAATTTCATAGCAGTACCACAGTGAATATCGAGAGTTGCGCACAAACAATGATATAAATCATTTAGAAGAAGCCATATTTATTTATAGTATAAAAATTATACACAGTCAATAATAATAGTTAAATTAACCCATTAACTCCTATTTTGTTGCACAATAAATTATTTCAATAATATTTGGAACTGGTCTACTAAAATATTATAACTACTAATAATAAATAATAGTATACATTTTGAGTGAATATCGAACAAGATTATAGCTTAATAAATGAATTTGCAAACTATCAAATCGATTACAAAGCTCGGGATCATGATGATAGATGCTGACCCCACATAAATTCCTTATAGAAACCTCTTAAAGTATTCAGCTAAGCAATGCTAAGATATATATATATAGGAAAAGTGAAGCTAGTTTGACCAAGTAATAGTTTACTAGTTATAGTGTTTTTAGTACTACACATAAATTTCCCTATATTTTACATGTTACATTTTTATACATTTAAAAAGAAGAGTTAAAATTATAAAATTAAGTACAAGTTATATAGTCTATCGTATGTAATATTTAACAATATGAACTAAGACTTTTTCAAACTCATTTCTTACTACAGGTTTTTTCGTTATCAAAATCCATTAATAAAAGTGCTAACAACAGATGAAGAATACGGCTCCAATCTAACTATAAGTGACCACTACAGAGGAAAAGTGCGACTATTATAAATCTATTATAATTTGATACCCGAAGTTATTATTTTCAATTAAAGTAACGTCCGCTGTCTCAGATAACCAAAAAGGACCAAATAAGTCGACACAGATGTCAGGAAAAGCGGAAATGGCAGATGGTTCAAAACTCTTCACACTGAGGTGAAACTTAGATGTAAGCGTACACGGAAAACCATATAATGATTGAATGAATACTGTTCTGCAAAAACCACGCAATGTAACATTCATGCATAATATATAGGATTGCTATGACTAACAATACTTATGGCACTTTAAATTTTTTTTCAACTTACTCGAGCACAATTTTCAGATTACTTCCTCACATTGAAATGCTTACCGAATTACAACTGGCGAAAAAAAGTCACATAGTTTTTGGAGAGATACATTTACAATAATTGTTACATACATTTTAAAATCCATTATATTAGAATCCATTTTAAATAAAATATATTAAAATATGAATTGAGGATCTATATAAAATTTATCAGCAACGTATATAACGTTTTTTTAACATATTTTGATTAAAAATATTAAAATTACAACATTCGAAAATGTTTAAGTTTGGCTATTTTTTTTACAATTTTAAAAGCTAATAATGTTTTTATATCAATAATAAAAACATACACAAAAATAATTTTAAAAAATTCCATTAACATTTTAAAATTCTAAAAGAGTTTTTCAAATATTACCAATTGTGCAATAATATATTGGTTATAATGTAATACAAACTAACAAGGATATAAAAACCTAGATTTAATAAATAATTGCAAAATAATATTAGTAACTATGGTTTTGGTCAATAAATGAACATAGTAAATATTATTGGCCGAAACATTTTTATTTGACTTAACAGAATTTTAGGTGATAACATATTTGTGCAATTTAAGTAGTGAAAAAAAGATGTTTGTAAAAACAAAATAGTGTATAAACTATAATTTTCAATTATATAGTTATTAATTAATTATAAAATGTATATTTAGAATGAAAGAGTTATTCGAATGTAACACCAAACGTAATATAAAAAAAGACAAATAAGTCTGATTTTTTTCGCAAACTAAAATTAGTTTTTGAATTATACTCGTTAAATGTTGACTAGAATTATTTTTTAATATTTGCAAAATAATATCAATATAAAATTGCTAATATATATTTCACATTTTAAGGTAATATATCTGTATATTAGATTCTTATAATTTAAATAGTAATACCACATTGAAAGGTTTTTGTATAGAAATGCACACTTTATACACGGTTTATGAAAGGGATCCAAATTTAACTAGTAAACTACGAAATGTAAAAAATCAGTAAGGTAAGCAACATAAAATTGATTCACAATTGTGCAAATCAGGTTGTAAATGAATAGATACTTTACTTTGGCGGGAATGTGATGCAAAAAAAACACCTAAACACTATCAATTTTAATTATAGCGGAACTAGTATATAAATCTAAATTAGCATAATTAATTATTGATTTTTCTTGCATAACATGGACACCGACGCAAAGTTTAAGTAACTTTATCACTTTAACTAAAGCGTGCTTGGAAGAAGTGATGCAAATGAAACTCTTTATGTGCACACATTGTCTACAGTATACTACTAGTACTAATAATTACATATATACAAGTCACAAGAAAATATAATATATAACACTACACATTGACCAATTCCAAACTCTATAGTTGAAATATTTTTGAAGAAAGATTATGCAAATAAATATCATATCATGTTGTATAATACCATCTCTAGTTTTTATCTAAGAAATATAGTACACTGCATATTTAAAATAATTAGTTTTATACAGAAGAATGTGTTGATTTAAATTGCTTATAATATAAGTATACTTAAAAATAGTAGAAGACAGTTTTACATGACATATTCAGCTATCTGTACTGTT
This sequence comes from Coelogynopora nodosa, assembly GCA_034780555.1. Classification (NCBI taxonomy): domain Eukaryota; kingdom Metazoa; phylum Platyhelminthes; order Proseriata; family Coelogynoporidae; genus Coelogynopora; species Coelogynopora nodosa. Next base: position 4,971 of record JAUZND010021894.1, on the reverse strand, counting down.
TAAATGTAGTTTAGTGTAATCCCTCGTCCCTTATTCTGTGGAATGCGGATATAATTTAAAGGTTACCCGGAGTGCAATGTTGATGATCATGCTCCTTCGGAATTAACGTGTTCTACTTTACAATACGACAGAAATTGTTTCTAAAAAATTTAATTAGCTTCAATTTCATTTTTAACAATTGTTTGTAACGTAAGTTATGGGTTTTATTATAAATGAAACAAGTTATGTAAAAACTAATATTCACATTATATTTTCAACATTTTATTTATATTCATAATAACCCCCCCCCCCCATCAGTACATTATTTTATATTTCTTCATAATATAATCAATGAATTTTGATTTTCTTAGTTTAATTAATAGAAAATATTACCTTAATTTAAAAACTTTATTTTAAGATATCTCATTGTCACTATTTTACCAAATTAGAATAATACGTTTTTAAAAGTTATCAATATTATCTATCATGCCATTCAATGACTGGATTTTAAAATGTCATGCGTTGTTAAATTTTTATAATATAGAAACAAAAATAAATAAATTATTAGAGCTTGATCGATTTGAGCCTCACTAGAACTATTTTTTTAAATATAAAATCGAAAACGAAGACTAACCAAACATAACCGCTTCGTTGACACTTCTAATTTGAATCGATAACGTCGAAAAACATTTATACATTGCTTTCAAATTGACTCGATAATATATAAAAATATATATTATAAATCAATTTATTCAATCTGTCTAACTATGAAAATAAATTTTAAAAAGTGATGGCAAAATTTTAATAAAAATATATGAAAACCTCGAAATACAACATAAGTGTGTACTACGTTAAATTAAATGTTAAATATTATTGACGCATAAAACTATTTTTACAATTACAACAGTGATAACGTTGCGTAGGTGGAAGGACCGTAACAGCTTGAAAGTGATATGGCAGTCAAGAACCAGCTGATAAGAAAAAGTGATCCGACTGAGTTGCCAACGAGAGTTAGGTCAAAAGTCGTGATCCTCATGCAGTTGTCGATGGTTCACTCACGTTCTATTGTGCCTAGTGGAGTACGAGGTATAGTACAATACTATACTGAACACACCAGCTGTGAGTGATTGAGAAAGAATTAGCGGATCTAGAGGTCTTCATTAGAAAATACATTAATCATGACTAGTGAAAATAATTCGTTATAGTTAATTCTTACAATTAAACACATACGAACACGTAATTAAAAATTAAAAAGCTGTAAAATAGTAGTTAAATGAAACACTTGTTATCTGATTATATCTGGATGAAATAATTTAGACATTTTTTAACAAAATAAATAAATTAGATTTGTAATATATTACTTGTAATCTTCGTATCAAGACCCATTATAGGTACAACAATATGATACGGTATAAATCCACTTATATCCGCAAGTTAACTTAGGTAAATTTAGAAATATGGCAGGCATATCCCGGAGATAACGAATAAATTGTTACGGTCCCTTCAATCATGTTAAACTGTATTATACTGTAGTATATAAAAACAAAGTAACAGCCAAAACCGTATAATATGAGCAGAAGGTAGTGTTGAAAGTCATTATATGAAATTAACCAATTTTATATAATATATAGATTTACTAATGTAAAATGTATACTAATTCAATTAATTTAAATAAGTAATATTTCGTTTTAGTAGAACATTATAATATTGATAATATATAAGTAGTTATCGTTATCAAAAATTATACTAAATATGTTATTTTAGGGGTGCATTTCCAAAGAAATAATTAAACTGTGTAAATGAGAATATTTACATAAATGATGGAAGACACGATTTTGTCGGAGTTAAAAATATTTCCCCCAAAATGTTCAAGTCGAACAAAATGCAACCCAATAATAAATATGCTACTAATAACTCTATATATATGTGTGTTGAATCTTTATTAAAAAAGATATTATATACTTTTAGCAAATTATAGAAATATTATAACAATGAAATTGTTTAGATAAAAAGATAAAAGTCTACTAAAGAGGTATTTTAGTAGTCTATTAATAATGGAAATAATGAAATTGATTTATTAAATAAATTTAAAATGCATGCATATTATTATGTAACATTTGGTAATATTTAGAACTGTTATCCAATATATAATTAAGTATAGATTAAAATATTTGTTTGAATAATGTTTAGAAATTCCAATTAAAAGTCTTAAGAATGTAATTAATTCCGTTTAGACATACAATATACGGTTATATTAATTAAGAAGTGTATAAATAATATTTAAACAACTCTATATTAAAAAATCATTACATCTGTATCCCTTTTAATTAAAAAAGATACCAAAACTATAAATTCGATCACCAAAACTAAAAATAAAAGGTAACACTAATAATTTAATTATTTCGATGTTGGAAAGTAGATAATCTAAAAACAAATTTCATACAGATATCGCCATCCTGATAGTGTTTCGCCTAATCAGACGCGGTGCGGTGCATAGACTAAGTTACCATTCATCATTAATATACTTGATTATTCCTTTAGAATAAAAATATTAAAATGTCTTAAACAAAAGATATTATCATAAATGAAATATAGCTGCTAAGCAATAGTTCACACAATACGCCTACTTACTTCAAGCTTCAATTTTTATTTCTTGATTTTGTTTAAACCATAAGGTATGAAACAGCATAGCGTGTTTTTTAATGTAATTCGTATACATGCGATTAAAACAAACAAAGTAAACATTATTAAGATTAAATATAAAACAACAAAGAAACATTCATTCTACACACGCAAGAATTCTCTAAATTAATTAATAAACGCGTATAAGTCAATCACAAATTTCATTTGAAATATCATTTATTAGTCTAAATATTTCATTGTAGATTTTTAGGATTTTCAATATATTTAGAAAGAACGACAAATATAGTTATACGCTAAATAAGCTAAAATAACCCCAATGTGTGGGTGGGTGATTATTTCTATATAATTATAATTCTACAGATCATACGATAAGTGAGTGACAAGAACGTGACGCCTTGTTTATCTCTTATAAGTTATAACTTAATCCAAAATTGATAAATATCATGTGATAAAGAAGACACGAAAGAAAGAAAAACTAAATCAGATATCAGATATCACTTCACAACGCTAGGATTATATCAATAAGAAACACTGAGTTAAGCAATTGATTTGATAACATTACTTTAAAAAAGGCTACAAAGGACTACACTTTTATTAAATTAAAATATTTATTAAATTAATTATAGTAATAATATATAAATATTAGTTATATTAAATTAAATAAAAACCACTTTTAACAATAAATTAATTATATTACAAAATTATTAAATCTTATTAAATGATATACTTACTAAGAATAATATAATAATCAAGTTTATAAATTATATAATATCATATATATATATTAAATACCTAATGCAGTTGAGGGCACATAGTTAAAAGATTAAAAATCCATCAATGAATTAAATTAAAACAGTAGGGACTTGTCTGCTGATAACGATGATAATAAAACAACTTTAAAATTTAGTAAAATAAATTTACTAGATACAAGCGTAATTAAATTTGTATCAAAAGTAAGAATAGTGTAAAAAATTGTTAAATTTCATAAATTGTATTTACTGACAATTTTAACAAACGGCAAGTGAACGTTTTCTATAAATAAATATAATATAATACGACCGTTGCTATTAATCTTTATATGAAACGCGATATGAAAAAATGCTAAAAAGTAATGCTGAAATGTGTAATTAGGAATCCGTTGTAATGTCAATTCCCTTATTTAATTTATAAACAAAATTGATATCAATTTCGTGGCTTTTCACTTTTAAGTAGTTATTAATAATTTAATTCGCTTCATTTACCAGCCCACCATACCGACTTTATTATGATAGTAAATAATGAATGTTTTCTTATAATTACAGCAAGCGCTAATCACCATTATAGTCAGTTTGTTCCGCTAACCGTCTATTATATATGCACGCGAAAATCAGGGTTCAACGTATTAATAAACCAGGTCGCCGACATAATATCAGCTGAGAGTGTAAACTTTACCAACAGCTGGTACGGGTCGAGTAGCGAACTACTGCAACGCACACACCGTGTTATAATAGAGCCGCCGCTGAAGTAGATGCCAAATTCCTACCACCACTGACAAACGTACAAATCTAGGTGTAGGTGGCTAGGTTATATCAATGACTACTTTCACTGGAGGTCGTTCGTTATGTGTGCAAACTTCACTGGTGTAGAGTATTGTTTGACGAGTACGGTGTTGAGGGGGGATGGGGGGCAAAGACATCTCACTAATGCTGCATGCACTGCTATCTATCTCCGGAATAAAACTACAACCGGGTAGAACCAGACATATATATAATGTTGTACTATTCTGGAACATCAACGAAAGAGAGAGGGTCATTGACGAACTATGAAGGTTAAAATACAACATATCATAAAGTAATCGATAGTTATCATTATAACACTGTTAAGGATGATAAACTAACCATACACAAACACTGACTTTGCCTATTTAGAGACGACTTGAGTCCAAAAGTGTTAATACAGTGTGTTATCTAGTTTCATGATTGAAATTATAGAAGATTATTAAAAATATTGACCTCAAGACGTAGTCAAAACTGGTTATTGAATGTGCAGTTTTCTTACTATGTATTTGTAGTATTCATGTAAAATATAGGATCTAGATAGACGTGCAATTTCTCAACTGTTCATGAATTTATTTATATATCAAATTAATCATTTTTATCCAGGTGCATAGTTAAAGCGTTATATTCAGTACTTATACAATATGTTAGAATAATTCGGACAAAAAATGGAGACAACATTTTGGCCAATTACTACAACTTATTTCTCATTGTTATTAAAATGTATTTGACATGTGTCCTGGACTGTGTCATATGTCAGTGGTTTTTTCAGTTTGTCTTCGTTTATTGCATGTATTTCGTCCCCGATTTATGA
>JAUZND010021883.1:0-25247 GCA_034780555.1 Coelogynopora nodosa | reverse complement strand
GGTGAGTACACAAAAAAAAATATATATATATTCGTGGGCGGAGGGGGATTCAAGGATTCAAGGAGCTCCTTCCCTACAACTACAGACCTTTTTGCCCCTATATAAAATAATTAATTGTTAAAATAAAAAATGTTAATTTATGGAATTAATAGATCGAATAATTAATAGATCGAATAATTAATAATCGAATAATATTTACATTATATATTTATGTAAACGCGCGCACCCTGTAATTTTAACAGAAATACCATCGTTCTTAATTTTTTTAAATTATCGATTAATTGTTTTTATTTCCTGAAATTTGAAGTTTAATTTAGAAAACTTTTCGACATTCACCATTCACCAAAAAAGAAGCATTTACTGTTTAAACTTTTAAAAATATTTGTGCTGAGATAAAGTTAAAAGACTCCATACCTTTAAATATTTGTAACTATATCTGTTAATATAGCGTCAGTACATATATGGAAATATATATAAATATCTGACAAAAAAATTGTATATACATATTTTACCTATTCTTATATATATATAATCAAACGTTTATTAGTGTTGTTTGTAAATATGTGAAGAATAGGTAAAATATGTATACAATTTTTTAACTGTAAAAGGTATATATACAATCTGCCTTTTTACCATGATATGCGTATTTTAATTTATTTATTAAATATTTGTAAATAGAATTATATATTCAATTAATCGATGATTTAAGCTGCTTGAGTATTATATGTAAAATGTGTCATTTTTTAATCTATGCTTATTGTCTTAAATTATTTTATTCTAACGATTACTTAAAAAGGTATTTAAAATATATATATATTTGTGTTACATTATTAAATAAAATTTCTGTTGATGTATTTTATTTCTGATTGAACAGTAATTCATTTTTTAATTTTTTTAAAAATGTTTTAAAAGTTTGCATTTCTACTCATTCATTATCAAAAAAAATATTGTTAATTAGTAATTTCTTATTAATTTAGTTAATTTCATAATTTTTCGGTTACAATGAATAAGACATCCATTTCATATTATTTTTAGATTCAATATAAGCTATAGTGTGCTCAGAATTTAATTATATTTTGAATAGCATAAATGCCACAGTAGCATAAATGCGACTACGTACCAAATGTGGTCAGTTATAAAATACAATAAACCGGATAATAATATATTTACCGCATTTTATTACCCTCATTTAATTGCATACTGTAAGTATTTGTCATTATATATTATGAACAGTACATATATCTTGGAAAATAACAATTTACTTGATGCTGACCAAACGTTTAATAAAACGGAAATATATTTCAAAGCATCCCTATGCATTACATATATATATATATAAATATACTTCCTCAATTATTTATGTGTAGTTACATGTTTTATTACTTTAATGATAATACGAGATGTTTAAATAAGGCTGAACACTACAATATAGTTAACATATTTATTTGACAAAATGAAAATTGCACTGAAAATAGCGTACATGTATTATATCAATTCTGGGTCTCCTTTTTACTAAAAGTTTTAAATTAAAATAAATGTTTTCTCCGCATTGTAATGCTGTCAATGTCTTCATTATAATTCGATCTGTAACTTCGCTTGTTTGTCTGAATTTGTTAACATTCTTTGTTTAGAGTAAAATATTCTGTTCTCGAGAGAATCATTGTTCAAGTTTAACAGCGCGAAACAAGTCTAAAAAATATTATATCAATTGAAACGCATAAAATCGTTTTCGTTTTTTTATTTCTTACAAACATGGAGATGCAGACAGATTTTTATAGAGATTATTTTTGTAAGTTAAAAAATACTTTGAGAATATATAATAAATAAAATGCTTTATAACACGTTATAAAATACTATTTTGAGAAACTTACTTTAATCCATAATATAATGCAGTCAATTTTAGTATCAATTTGAAGCTGCTGTATGCTTACAAAGCTGCACTTACTTGTAACAAAAAGTAGTGAAAAAGATTAAATATAATCGACGATATTATACAATACAAGCAACAATGTTAATATGTTTTAAATTGTATGTTATAAAATGTTTTTTCGAAGAGGGGCGTAGGCTTCGTTTGCAGTGGGTTGGTTTACATTTGATAGCAATGAGTCGTGAATTCTAAGACGTGGATATACAAGTATTTGTTGTTATAGAAAGTAGGATATGCTGTGTTACCTTATTGTCCAGTTCGGATGTTAAGTAATCAGAGGCCACCATGATGGAGGTCGTCTGAGGTGGGAATTCATTATTCCATGTACACGGCGTTAAATAGAGGTGTTCTTTCCGTTTAGTATATTTGGGAAGTTTATGTGTCATGCGGGGCAGTCATTTTCAAGGATTGCGCGAATCAAGGCGCATTTGAATGTTACTATATATGCTGGCGGGACTTCTCGTCTCCTGAGCATAATCGCAAAGGAAGTGCAGTTTGCTTATTAGTAGATAGAGCTAACAAGATCATCCCAGGTGAGCGATGTGTTAATAGTAAGTACAGAGAGTTTGGCAACGCTAATAGAATCAATTAAAATGTTATCCATTTGGACTGCGGGCCATAATTAGATTATCTTTCATATTGTTATTCATGTTCCTCCATATTATTCGTTCAGTACAATATTGAACTGTCGACACTTCAGACTTGGCTGCGATGTCCAGGACAACAGTTTCCTATTTTTAATGGTGACATCTAGGTCGTTCGTTTGCAAGGGGTCCAATGATTGGATACCATGCTGGAGTGGGGTTCGAGCCTGAGTGAGGAAACAGTATATTGTTGTATGTTATACTTTGAAATCGGCGGTGGAGAAAGGTGGAGATGTCCATCGGATAAGGAAGAGTGGGACGTCATGGCCAGCTAAACAGTTTATCAGAGAGGATATTCATTTCTATTCGGTCGAAAGCCTTTGAAAAAAAGACCACCAACATAACTATTGTATAAGATAGACGTAAGATAGATAAATAAGATCAGAGCATTTGAAAATAATTAGATATTCCAAAAATATTATAAACATATAAATTAGAGTGTACCAAAAAAATGATTACATATTAAGTATACTTTATGATTCTAACTTACTGATATCAAAACGTAGAACAATATATATATATATCAAACAAGTGTTGTTATAACCAAACCAATATTTAAAAAACAAATATATATATAAGATTATTTTGCGTAACATCGTTTTAAACATATTTCAGAAAAGATAAGTATGAGTATTCGTATCCTTATTTTAAATAGGCTACAATTAAATAACACACACATATATATATACAATTAATTTGATACCTATTATATCTACTCTAAATAAGAAAATTGTTTGATTTACAATAATTAATGATATTACGAAGTTCAAGAATTAAACGCAAATTAGGTCGCACCGAATTTTGAGTGCATTTCTATTGAAATACAATAGTAATGGGAACGAAATTTTATTTTTAGAAATTCTCTCTACTATAAATGTCATAATTATTTTTGTCAAAAACTAAATCCATGTTAACCGTATCAAATATGATGACAAAACTGGGTTATCAATGACGGTTACATGATTTTCCCATTATTAACATGTCTTAGCATTACACACACGTGCATTCAAAAGGAGAAAAACATAAAATAATATTTCTACAATAGTATGTGTAAATACGCAGACAATAAAGACTGCTTAAAAAACCGGATCATATTGAAGAGTGATTTGACAATGATTTCTAGCGAGAGAATAAACACATTATACGCGAGTTCTGATGCTTTTAGAAGAATGAGCTTAACGGTACTCTTTTTTTCATTTTAGAGGAGATGTATAGAATAAGTTAGTAAATGTGTCTTTTTTAACGGAAACATGATGTCAGTTTATACTCTTGTTTTTTTTTGCTTTCACTTCCTGTACCTGTGGCTGTTTATTTTATATAATATGTATACCTATTTATAAATATAATTTATTTGCTTTATAATTTAAATATTTGCTATTTTATTTTTAATACATAAATTGTTTTATATAAATATTTATTATAATTTATATAGAAATTTATACCAATATCTATGCGAATTGAAATCAATGAAAACAAAATATTTTTAATATTGGTGCAAAATGTAGAAGGAAGGGGAGGGAAAAAATATATAGAAAGAGAGAGAGAGAGAGAGTGGAAAAGAGGGGATGTTAGAAAAGAGAGGGGAGGGGAAAGAGTGGAGCTTGGATCTGAAAATTCGAGTTAAAATAGGGGTAGGAAAGGTCAAATTTAAATTCCAACTCGATGAAAAACTGTATCTTCTGCGCATCAAATTCAGCATACAATGGTACAATGTATTTCAAATGGCTTAAAACCAGTGTGAATTTTGAAATGTTTGTCTTGAAGGTATATAGGAAGTTTACTTTCCATGATATTTAAATACCCATTTTTAATATAGAAGATCAATCTCAATGAGAAGATCGCCAAGCGAAATAACTAGTTTACACTCTCGCTTGACGGTTTGAAATGAAAATTATTTTTTGTTTCATTTCAGTTGGCATTATATTAATAGGTATAAAAACTACATAATGTAGTTATCCTGAAAACATTAAAAAAATATTTGCTGAAGGTATTGTAAATTATTAAAATTATTACTATTTATATCAGAGCAATATTAAATATAATGTAACAGTATTTTACGTTTATTTTCTGTCGTCTGAGTTATATATATATGCAGAGTACGCTAAAAAAGGAGTCGAACCCAAAGATCAATGACAATAAATTGATAAAAAAATTGCAATTTATATTTATGGTGCAATAATTATATATAGCAAGCACCTGATGTTTCTGGTATTAAACATGATGTCAACACTATCTTTAAAGTGGCGAACAATGCTACGTCAAACCGCCTGGAGTGTATCAAGAGTAATTTTGCTCCGTTCCAGTTCCATTCATGCCTATATTTTGTTAACTTCATGTTCTGGCTTTTCATGACCATACATATATAACATATATATAACATATAACATATAACATATATATATCATCATATAACTGAATCTTCACGGATGTGTCAGAAATGTTAAATAACTAATAAAACAAAATGAAGAGGTGTCAGGTGTCCTGAACAAGCCGGCCACTCCACCGATCCCTGGTGTCCATTCCAATGCAGTGACCTTCAAAGTTGTCATCTATAGCCAATTGCGCACTTCATTGGCGGCATAATGTGGGGAAGCTCGGTTTTAATCTTGGAAGTAACATTGGTTGATAATGCGATCACACTGTTTAAATTTGTAATGATTTCCTTCAAAGATGTAGCAATTACAGTAGCTGGTGATTATCATTATTTCCGACAGAAAAAGGACGCCAGACCAAAGGTGAACCAAAATGAACTAGTTATGGCTAAATTTAGCAGGAGGTTGACTGTTCAATTTAGTATTCCGGTCGTCTGTAACATGTTTATTGCAACTTTATGTTGATTAATTTACTCCTCAATAACGAACACTCGTTCATCCAACAGTTAATTTAAGTATTGCCATTTTCGTGAACACTGATATTACGATATACTATACTCTGAGTAAATTGCTGATACATACATATATATATATATTACTTTAGAAATGCCAGGATGGTATATTTTAAGGAAATGACAGTGTATACAAAAGTTGTCGTAAATAATTATATTACTATCCTCTGCATTAATTTCGCTATAGTCTATTTTTAATAATCTACTTTTTGAGTGGTGTTTTAGTAATTATGTAGTTGTGTTTTAAATATAATAAATATATTTTAAAGTTACTAAAAAGCTTTTAGTCTCACTCGTCAGAATTAATATGTATAATATTTTATTAATCTAAGTAACTCGGATTAATGCAAAAGGACAATTTGGTATATCGTTTGAATTTCAATTGGTTTGGGATCACTTTAATAGGATTTTCTATATTATGTAGAACACAATATTAATATGATATTTGTATACATCTTTGTTTCAATTGTTAATGTAGTTATAAAATAGAGGTTTTATTATTTTGGTAAATCAATTTTTTTTTGCGTTGCCACTTTTACCAAATGTTCTTAACATGGCCTTACATTGCATTATATTGTTCCGTCCATGTTCTCTTTCGGCCTCCTTAGGTAAGTTGTGCGATTTCCCTGGCCATGTCAGAGAGGACCATCGGCCTGCCAAAGTGTGAGTGTTCTGGGAGCTTTGGATGTAGTGGCCGACGAAGCGAAGTTGCCTTTTGTGAATTGTGGTGGAGATTTTATTTAGCCCATTGTATAAATCGGAATTAGTCAGATGTTCTGAGTAGTAAATATTTTTGGCTTTTCGAAGAAGACTGGTATACAAGTTACAATCTTTTAAAACTATATTTCCATTATCTATATTAAACAAAAAAATATGAAACTTACTTATCATATAAGTATAATTTCACGTATGACGGTTAAATATTGATTATTTTAATATCGATCGTATTAATAAAACGATCAAATTTCACTACATGTCTAGTTTAAGTCTGGTCCTTAATATATTCGACATAGTTTGTACTATAATTTAAATATTGTATAATATAAGAACGAAAAAACATTAAATATATATATATATATATTGTGTAAAAATATAAATCGCCATAAAGTTTTATTTCCTAGTGGATTGAACATTGTTGAAACGATTTACCGTTTTTCTTTTGTCTATTACCCGTTTTTTAGACAGATCATTTTTCGTTTCGAGAAGTTTTGTAGCTTTTTTTGATACTGGATGTTTGTATTTTTTATCGAAATGGTTTGCGCTATTTTCAAAATTTTGAAAAACTAAAATTAACCTTCATATTTTTTATACTTATTGTATGCATCATACATTTTTATTTAAAATATTGTAAACAATTAGTGTGTTCTTTTTTCATGATTTACCAATGTAGATTTAAATATTGCTTAATTTATTGACAAAACATTAAATCATAACTGTTTTGCATATTTATTTTGATCAAAGTTGCAAAAGTGTTTAATTTTATTATTGTATGGAACGGTTATGATAGTATTATACGATAGAAATTATGATTCGAATCAGTATGATTGTAATTAAGAAAGTTAGTAAAAGTATAATAAAATCATAAATGAAAATAGGCATGAAATACTTTATATTCGATTGGTATTTTTTTTACTAAATATTAGAACCTACGCATTATTGACAATATTATAATTTATATAATATACAATATATATAATATTTATACCCGAACCTATAACCCTTAAACATTGTCACGTTTCATCCCTGTTATATTATATACATTATTCTAAGTGTTTATTAAATATATAAATGGTACAATTTAATTAGAAATGAAAATACCGCTTTATATTATTTTGATAAAATACTTTGTGTTAAGTCTTTTATTAAATTAAGCATATTCTAAAAGATGGTATGATACACTTTAAAATGTTGCAAATATTTATTTAAAATAGTAAAACTTTCAAGACAATCTGCATTTTCCAAACTTTATATTACGCTATTATTTAAAACTACCTTCTTCAGCAGTGTATTACGTCAAATCGAAAATCAATATATTCAGTTTTTGTAAACAATCGACATTCGATTTTGTCTCCACCAAACAGTTCAACTGTCATAATAGATTCTAATCCCACTTTGTTCCCCTCTCTAAGTAAACCGTTTTATATAAAGGATTAAATTTCGTCTCGAAACACACAATTTTTCCCGACTTGGCTATCAATATTTACATTGGTAATTCTTGGTGTATTTAATAGGACAACTCGTTTGATTTTTCGTTTCATTAGATTGCAGTTAGATTTATTTATAAAAGTATATTGTCAATATATAGATATTTATATATTTTTACTAATATTTTCTTTTAAGCATAGATTCTTTATAGTGTACCTAAACTGTTTCGGAAATACTTAATTATCTTAGCATATTATACAGTTATTTACAATAATTGTTGTTTTTGCCTCCCATTATATTATATATTATGACTTAATTATGACTTATTATATTATATATTGTGACTTAATTGTATCCTACAGGTTGATTATAACCTAATTTGTATCTAGATTTTATATATGAAGTGATAAGTTTGTGCATTCATCATTTTGAGCTTTTTTAAAATATAATTTGTCGTTTAATTTAATAATAAGTTTTATTTGTTAGCCTTATGAAAAGTATAACATATTACACAAAATAATATATTTAAGATGTTCGAAGCGCTACATTCCAATGAAACTCTATTGTTTTATAATTTAAAGTGTGTCATAATTAAATTTGAAATACTTTCCAATATACTAATTTTTTACCAACTAGTCTGTAATGTGTTGATACTAATTAAAAAAATTAAAGCAAATAAAAAATATAAATTAAAATTAAAAAATTAAATAACCGACATTTGTATAAACTATTTTATATATTTCATTTAATTAAAAAAAAATGGTTCACTTTTGAAACATCGGTGAGCATACATTTGTGTTATAAAGTATATAAAAATATATATAAAGTAAAAAAAAGAGTTTCTAAATGGTCGACGTTTGAAGAATACATTTCCTTTATTCAAACCTTTGAAATAGTTATATAATATAAAAAGTTTGTCAAATATATTTTTACAAACAAATATTGTCGATTAATCCTTCGCACGTGTAAGTTGGGAGTATGGCAATTTTTTTTAAGAAATTAGGTTTTTGATTGAACCATATAATGTATGCCCATGATTGTTTTACTCAGTGGCTAAAATACTTTTATCTAACTATAAAATATAACAGATATAATTTTGATTATTTTTACATACCAGAAGATGGTGTCAATATTGATCTATTTTCTACCCCCCTGGATTTTCATACTTACCAATGATATTAGAAGCTAAAACTTGCAAAATTATTAGAAAAAATAAGTTTATCGTAAATTATATCCATTTAACTTGAATAATAAAATGATTTATTAAAATAAAAAGCAATTTAAAATAATTATTAAATTGCATTTATACTACTTATAGCCTATTTTTATAAGTAGTATAATTATAAAATTATATCAACAAATATAGATATTGTGATTTGGAATCAGATGCAAAAGGAATCAAGTCAGTTGGTTGCATTAAACAAAAGTGATAGCTTATATTAGTCAATATATAGCACATATGGTTATGTTCCTATGTTTTTATTAAATGGAGTTTATGACGTAATCAGGTCATAAAAATGATACCAATAAATAAATTGTTTTGAAAATAAAATTAACTCGACAGGTCTTTGGGAGTAATCTGTATATCAAATTTCAGCTTAATCGGATGATAGAAAGTTTGATTTTCCAGGGGGGGGGTTTAACTTTGTTGGTATTATGGTCAAAATATATAATATATATATATATAGTTTGAACTATATTATGTGCAAAATATGAAAAAGCTAAAAAATGCTTGTGTTAGGCATTTAAAATTATATATTATATGAATAGTTTCTAGAACTTTACAAAATAAACATTTAATTCAAAATTATAAATAAAATAAAACTTTTAATTATGATAAAAAATACAATATTTAGCATTAAAAATTAGTTTCAAATTATACTTACTAAAGTACATTGTATATATATCATTAATAATGTAATTAAAGTATTGCATAATAATCATTGCTCTTTATAAATATACTAATTTTATATACACTATGTATACTATAATTATTTCAATCTGTATACATAATTAGTATTTATTAAAAATATGCAATATAATTTAAACTAAATAATTAATACCACAGGGTCAAATAAGTAAAAATATACAATAAATTTATTCCATAAAGTAGTAGCTTTAGTTTCAATTTATTAGTTCAAATATGTCTTTAAATTATTTATGTTCCATATATGAAGGGTTATATATATGTTCCACGTACGAAGGGTACATTTTACATAAAATAATTAATTTCACCCAAATTAATTTAAGGCCAATGCGTTATAAAGTTTGTTACTTTGAAAAGATATTTTATCTTTTAATGAGCATTGTTTTGTTTTAATCATCCACTTTCTAATATGTACTATATATTGAAATTCTGTTCTATAATAATTAGTTCAGATTGATGCAAATGAATTGGATCTCTTAAAATAATGTTTGTGATATATTGCTGTATTATAATAGTATTCTTCACAATTTGATTTATTCAATTTTATATTAATTACATTTGTTCATAATAATATGATGTAATACAAACAGTTTAGTTGTAACCTAAAGAATATCAATAAATACATTATTTTCTAAAAATTCAGGCAATTATAAAACAAAAATATGACATCGGACTAAGGAATAATTTAAATTTAAATACTTTTTTTAAACAAGTAAAACTTAATATAAGATATTAGCGGTATTAATACAAATAAACACTTTGCCTGACGGACATCCTCGGATTCCCTTTAGGAACGAAATGTTTTACAGAGAGTCTCTGTTGCCAAAATCTAGGTCTCGATGAATCTAATTTTAAATTAGAAATGATTTTTTTTAAATAAGCAATAGTTAAAAAACTGTTTTTATTGCGTTTTGAAAAACATTTTGTACCATGTGAGACTCAGTTTCCCAGCTAAAATTTTCAATGTAAATACATATATAATGGTATAATATTACAAACTAAAAAAAAGTTATGATAGTTAAATTTTCAATTATACATATATTTCGGATAAATTCCCTGAACACTATAAAATTATTAAAAGCATTTAAATGTATGAACTCATATTCTAAATATGTGGAAATATTTTGAAATAATTATTTTTTATTATATTTAAATTGTTAGAAAAATAGGAATTTAAAAATTGCAAAAATCAATAGACAATATTGATAAGTAGATAGATGACTAGATAGTTATTATACATAAAATGGTACAATGTTATTTCTATACAAATCTAGAACACAGAGTCATCTATCCACAATCCCGATTAATTTTTGGCATATCATCACAAATGTGGATAGCTTGTCGGGATGATCCTTAGCATATTTAAAAATATATTTACAGTGAAAGGAACATCTGCTATTTGTTGGGCACTCGTGGAATTGTCCCTGGATGTAAGACTGTCTTTACTAAAATTCTTATTATTATAAAAAAAAAATTGTTTTTTATTTATTTTTTGTAATTAATGCATTGCCAATAACCGGATATAAAGAACTAGCCTATACTTTTCAGTTTTATATTAATATTACATTTAATATCTAAATTATTAAAGTATATCATATGAATATACAGTATTACTTTTAACATTATATAATAATAATAAATAATAAATAAATGTTATGTCAACTAAAATCAAGTATAAAATCATTTCATGGTAAAAATAGCATACAAAATATTAAAATATATGCTATGCATAATAATATGTATAATAGATGTAACTATTCAAATGCTATTTAATTAAAAATATAATCGATAGGACCACATTGAATGTTTTTTTATGTAGTTGTGTTTAAAAAGAAGACGTAAAAGATTTAATAAAATGTTATGAAACAATATATAACATAATATTTATTAATTTAAATAATTTATAATATGTAACAAGTATCACAATTAATTAAAAGTATAATAAAACCTTTACTTGCGTATATAGTTTTATTTTTTATTAATGGGGACACTTTTATTAAGGCTACTGAAACTGAAAAAATACAAATGGTAAGACATTTTTGTTTTGTGCACTGTAAAATGGTGTGGTAAAAATCAACATTTTCTATAATTTTAGTGTGAAAAATAGTTTTACTACCAAAACTTTAGGTGTGAACTACTGGAAGAAAAGTGATATGATGAACATGAGCAACCTAACTCTAATAATTGTGTATAAATTACTTCAGTCTTCACATCACAATATTCTACCTTAATAATAACATGGTCATTAAATAAACTCTTAAAGTTGCCATCTAAATTATGACCTGTTTTTTCAAGCTTATTGCTACATACGTCATATATTACACATTATGAATTCCAAAATATAGCTATATTTTTTCTACACGCTAATTTCATGTATAATAAGAAAGCAAATAAGCACAGTTTTACGTGTATTTATATGAACTATTTAAATCTCAACTTACTTCCATTATACTAAAAGCGAAAGCTAAACTGAATTAAACAAAACATAACGAAATTAAAAATATTCACGGCGTCGGTATTTTACAAACCGTTAAGAATTTATCCATATTGACGTAAACTTTAAAAAGAGCGTCTTTAGAGCAACTTTAAAAAGGAATATCTGTAAAACTAGATAGTCCAATTCAATTTTTTTTTCAGAATAGATAAGATATATCCCATAGACATCACATACAAACTTCGGCGATGATTAGTGTACCGGAAATATTTTTGAAACCGTTAATGAAATGGTAAATTGCAAATCGTTAAGATTTTCAAAATCGACAGTGAAAGTGCGCTATAGGGTATTGTGGCATTTATTGTAATGTTCTGCCATGGTTGACATCTTACAATCCCCTTTGTGAATGGCTGTATTGTGTTCACAATACACAACAAGTACCAAATGTTCCTTTTATTGTAAAAAAAAGGGTTATAATATGCTAAGGATCATCCCGACAGACACATTAAAGACGCTATCCACATCCGTGATGATATGCCAACAATTGATCGGGATCGTGGATGAATATCTCTTGATTTGTATAGAAATAACATTTTACCGTTTTATGTATAATAACTATCTAGTCATCTATCTATGTATCTATATTTAGTTATTGATTTTCACGATTTATAAATTCGAATTTTTTTCACTATTTATATACAAATGGTTTTGTTTTGTTTTCGTTTTGTTTGAATTTAATTTGTTTTCACATATTTGAAATATGACTCCATAAATATACATATAATGCTTTTATTAATTTGTTTTCAAGGAAATTATCCGATATATATATAATTTAAGTTTTAACTATCGGACTGATTTATATTTTTTAATATGATTAATTATGAAACTTCATAATACCCAGAATAACATACTTAAATATAAAGTTGTATTTTTCAATCGTATAATGTATAACTCATTATTATCAATAAGCTGCGCACAACATTAAGTGAGGTATAAAAATACATTAGATATTTAACAAACTATTTAAAAAAAAAATCGAATTAATGAATGTTTCCATTAATATTGAAGTAAATTTAGACTTTTTTAGTTAAACAGAAAAACTGACCTCAGCACAGTGCACAAATCATCTAATGAACCTCCACTTGTATCTTTTAGCTAAATGATACTTTAAGAAAGGTGTAATTATTGAAATCACGATATAATAAAGAAACGAATGGCAATAATACATTTTAACAAATACAAACGTTAAAACAGATTTTATATGAAGTGATTTGTCTTTTGACTCCTCATTTGGGTTTTATTTAAAGTGTAAATTAGTACAAAATATAAATATTTCAATAAACGAAAGGTCAGCAACATGTTCAATAAAACATTTGTTTCCTATTTTTTCAAGTGTCATCATTAATTTTTAATTCCATTTCAGCAGACTAACTAATTGAACAAATAATGTATATTTGAAACAGAAAAAGTAATTAATATGGTATCATATGTCATGTAACAAATTATAGCAGGATATGACATTTATTTTAATTACTTTTTGTCATGGACATTTTTCGAAAGGATAAAAATAACAATTGATAAAAAATGAACATTAACATGCGTCATTTGGAAGCTATAATTTTTCTTTAATTACTCAAATAGTCCTGGAGTATAAAAAGAACATAACTAATAATTTGTATATGTATAAATGATAACATGAAAATAAATATATTAGCATCCATTGATTTTTAAATAAATTAATCTATAAAGGTGATTGGGATTATATGAACATTTTACTAATATATCGATTAAAGTGGTAATGTCACTAAATTTTTAATAACCACATTAGTGAATGCATATTATGCTGCACGCACACTAATCAATAGAACTTTGTGATTATTTAATATTTACATTATATTTGTTTTAAAGAAAATATTATATTTAAATCAATTTTACAAATATATACACGTAATTATATTACTCAAATATAATAATAGATAATGTCAGACAGATTATGCATATTAAGATAATATCAATAATATGGATTATTTCAAAATTTTAAATAAAAAAAATCATCATATTTTAAAAATATATATATAAAAAAAAATTAATATTACATAACTGATAATTAATAAACAATTACATAGTGCAAAATAATATATTTATAAATCGATATAATTATTTAAAGAGTTAAATGGTGCAGATCAAACCTGCCCAAGGATGGTAAGGGGGGGTGTTGGGGGGTGGGAATTCCTTACTTCGGGAAAGATGAGGCATAGGAGAAAGTATAAAAATCAAGTTATAGGTTTATAAAAAAAAGTGATAAAAAGGGTGAGCGGGGAGTTAAAAGTAGAAAAATGGTGGAAAAAATTGTGGAAAATGGTGGAAAATGATGGAAAATGGTGGAAAATGGTGGAAAATGGTGGAAGATGGTTTTGGAAAAGTAGAAGGGAGTTAAATTTGTGACGTACGTCTTAATACTTAGCGTTATGTATGTTCCAAATTTGCACATTTTTACGTTATAAATCAAAATATTGATTATATTGAAGGATAAAAAGTTTCGAGTAGTCCAACTCTACGTGAAGGTATAATTAGGTTGTAACTTGCAGTTTATTCATAGAGAACATACTGTTGCGCAAATGTCTATATCAAACATGTTTAGATCATCTATACTTTTTTACAGACCAAAAATATATGCCTAAAATAGATTTATTGAAAGAGAAACCAGAAAACTTACCTTAAAGTAACGTTCTACAAGACACAAAATATACTAAACGGGGTACATTTAGTTTGAGACTTGTATAAAACTATAACAAAAATTAAATTATAGACTATACTATTTTAAGTACGTGTACAATGTAGTAGACTGGCGCCAACGATTATTTACTTTAGCATTGGTAGTACAGTCTAAACTACAAAGTGAATCCCTCTCTGGTTCTCTCTGGTTATAATTTATACGTCTGTAGGGATCACAGGTGATCAGTAACGCTATTTTCATGATAACCGAAAACATTTTTTGTTTATGGATGCTGACACTTGTTTCCTTGAAATCCAGACAAACTGAACTTATGCATTTATTATATTAAGAAAAGCAATAAAATAGTCGACAGACTCAAACACTAAATCAGCCGATGCCTTGAAAGCGTGTGGATTATTTGATTTACTTAGGTAACTCTCCCTTTTACCCTTTCTAGCCATTTTTAGTTATTAAAATAAATGCTTAACGTCATACTATATTTTCACCTTTCTAACATTTTATAAAATGTGTCAATTGAAAAAGAATTAAACTCGAATCGTCTGGAAACGTTAACCTAGTTATACGAAGGGGGTTCAATAAGTTCGCGCACTTGATATCAAAGAAAAATGCTATCCATAGAATCAATACATTATTTTAAACTACATAAACATCTAAGATATTACTGAAAATTACTTCAGAATTCAAATTTTAAAAATTGAAGTCAAAATAAGGTAAACTTGAGTCCAAAAATGAGTTTATTGAATAGTTAAAGAGATTTTTAATAGTTTACACATAAAATTACAGTTATTTACATATTTATAACTTCTCGAAATATTTTCCATCACTGTCAATGCATTTCTGCATCCGTTCAAACCACTTTTTGAAGCAAGATGTCCAGTCTTCGTCCAAAAAATCGGATAGCACTTTTCTTTGATTTCAAGTGCGCGAACTTATTGACCCCCCTCGTATGTATTATTTTCAATAGCGATGAAGTTTACAGAGAGTGGTCTATTTATTTATTTATTAATTGCATTTCAATTTTTTTATTGTACATAATGTCAAATAAAAGTGAAACCTGAAGTCAACATGAAAAATAAATGTCTATGTTTATATAGATTTAGAGTGCATAATGTTTTAAATAGCATCAGATTTCCCAAATATTTACTTAGTAGTATATGCAAAATGTAATATTCATGTATATGGATAGATAAACCAACCATATGATTAATTATGGTCTTAATTGTTGCTCTGTTGAAGCAAATTTGATGATTCTGGTTATTTTAAATTCAATGTTGATTACTAAGAATGTAAGTATTAGTTTTATTGTTATACAAAATTACCGTTTACGTGCTTCAAAGCTAAGTTGTTTGATCATTTATAAATCAGAAAGTATTTTTTCAAAATATTTATTCTGTTGTACAAAACATCTTTGAATGATGTTGTCCGATGTTCTTATGCTTTTTATTTATTTAAGACTCTTATCTGTGTTATCATTTCTTCTGAATAATCTCAGCGCTGAAATAAATAATGGTTTAGTTAAAATAAAATATTTTAATTTATATAAAAAATCTTGTATATTAACAATTGGAACAAACATCTTAGGTAAAATTATATAAACAGTAAAATAATTACATTTAAATATTATGAATTATTTACTTATATTTAGAAAATCATTACATAACAATACATATTTTTGCAGTGTTGGTAAATGGTTTTACAAAATTTGCTAAAAATTTGCACACTATAAGTAACTAAGAAAAATATTACAGTTAAAACATACTTCTGCATAATTTAGAATATTCAAATGTTCAATATGATATCTATAAATAAAGTTTAAAACAAGAATAGCATCACAAATGTTTTGTTTTATGTCAACAACATCAGTTTTAGCAGTATATTTAGATACAGATTGCTTTATTTTATAAAATAGTGTACTAGTTTGTTTATCGAACTCACTGTTAAAATCTATTTTAAATCTACAATAAATTTATAAATTGTAGTGAATTTACAAACATACCTACCGTAATATATTGAGGAAATAAAAAATAATTTTTACAAACGATATGTTTTATATATTAATATTAGTATTATTATATATAAAAATTTTAGTAGAAAAATATCTAAATTCAAATACAATTTTAAAATGTTATAGACATGCTTTTTAAATTTAGAACGTCTTCATAAAACCATACAATATTTGTGCATGTATAATTATATAAACGTTTGTTCAAATTAAATTGAAATTGTTTTGAGCACTATTTGAAAAGAAATAGTTAGCCTATCAGCATGTATATCTTTTGAGCTACTTTTATTTTTTAATGATTTGTACATTGAACTTCCGATCGAGGTAGTTATTGTTAAGTAGATCACGATCATTTAAAAATATATAATAACTTTACAGAAACAAATGTAATGTGTATTCTTACAAAAATTTGCGTGTACACCAACCCTTTAAAGCTATTGTATATTCTTCGATTGCGTATTTCGATGACTTCGAGAAATCAATAATTATTTTTCGAATTTAAAACAAAGTTATATAATCTAAATATGTCTCCTCTGCAAAATAAAGCCCGTAAGGACCATACCTACCCTATTCTGTATCAAAAAACATTTTTATTAATTATTATATTTTGAGGCGCATTTGAAGAATTTATTTATATTTTCAGTTTTTTGAAAGTAATTAAAAATATATATATCCCAAAATAGTGCTTCACGGTGTATCTGAATGTCACTTTAAATAACCAAATATTTATATCATATCTCTAAATATTTAGTCATGCTAAATTGATTTAATTTGAAATTTAAACAAATGTAAATATTTTAAAATTAATTTTTGAATTTGATATTTTTCAGAGTTAATTATTTCATTTACTTTATATAATTTACAAATGTATAAATAGTATAATATATTGAAGTGAAAAAAGTTTTGGTTCAACTGAAAATGAGATTTCCAAACATTTGCCATATATCGGTAATAAAAGTTTTAAGAAATGTATTAGCCTTGTCATTGACATTTTCATTGTTGGAAATTTGTCACATTTATTTGTGATTTGTTACGTCATCATAATTTGATCTTATATTCTAATTTTGAACTTTAATATTTCAATACGTTCGTTTCGTGGTTGTAATTAATTATAATGCTGCTTGTATTTTCAAATTCCTTATAAACATGCCATGCATCATACTTTGATGTTCAGAAATGTTTACTATCATGTTTTGAACAGGTCACTTCAATTTTGATTTATGTTAATTACACCATGTTGTGTCATCACTGTCGTAAATTAATTAAATATTCGGCTTTTTACTCCGCTATATACATATATATATATATAGCAACTTCACAGCAATCAATCATGTATTTCTAGCTATTAGAATAGTTAGACAGTAGGCATGTAAGTGAAAATATTTGAACCCAATGGAATGAATACGGATATATATATGAGGTATATACTGTTTTTATAATATCTGACAAGAATATACCCAAATATTATTCAGAAACTTCACTAAATGATTTCGATTCTAAGTGCAGCAATACCTCACTTGATATGTAGCACTTTATAACCTTGATTTGGCTGAAAAATAGGAAATATTATAACGTGTAAAGATATAAATAAATATAAAGCGGTGACCTTATTGCATAGTGTGAAAATGTTTTTAAAGAGTGCTAAACAGCCAAACAGCCGCACTACCTGAACACTGGTAAATGATTGCGCTATATATTTGTGAAAATAGGAGGTCAGGCCCACAGTTCGCACTACATTGTACAATACGTACATGGTGTTGTTGTAGTAATCTGAAGAAGGCGTTCCTGGTTATAATGAGCAGACGATTGCCATGTGCTATGTTCCCAAGTTGGACCGATTTGTTTTTAACACATATACGATGTTTTGATTACATATGACAGTGTTTTAATTAATTGCTTTCTCTATATAGTGGTTACATTGTAATGTTTTGATTGATTTCAGTATATTAATGAGCACGCATTTGTTGTTGAATACTACAATGTGAAACAAACTTTAAAAAAACATTTATAATTATAGGAATAATTTGGGATTTTTTTGCAAGGATTGAGATAATAAACAAATGATAACATGCTGTAACTCTAAGCTATCACTTTATACGATCTCTTTAAAAGAGACTAATTCCTATTTGCGTCCATTAATCAAAACACGCATTTCCTCACCATTTCGTTAACTCATCATTATAACTACTTCCGGCTAAAAAAACTCAAATAAAAACAATTACTGCTTTTTGCCAACCATCCAACACCATCAAAGGTGTGCTAATTGAAATTTATATGCGCCAAAACATGCAATCATATGAATATGCGCAAAAGACTACATAAATTCTGCTTACGTTGAAACGTGCAATTTTATCCTTCAAACAAAACTTCATTTATATAATGAGATATGGAATTACTGAAGACTTATAATTACCACTTGTTAATGCATACTTACAATTAGTAACGCTAAATACGTTGAAGTAATTTTTTCTAATTTCTCTCTTTAGCTTTTCTTTTTTTCACAAAAATGTTCTATCTGTACATCTGGGTTTTAATTTAAATGTTGATATGTAAATACAATATAGACAATGACAAATCGTTTTATATGTGTACTCTAAGGAGTATACTAATGATTGTTCTTAAGTATTTATAAAGCAGAACAATGACATGTTTCATGCTAAGTTAATCTGAATGATTGTTACTCATCAGTTATTATTCAATAATTAGATTTCGAATTTAAACTTGCTTTATTTAATCAATATAAATATATGCAACAACGTTTAATAATTTCAAATTTTATGTTTGATCCCTTAACAAGTTGTATTACTTAAGGGAATAAACATAACATTTGATATTTTGCATTTTGAGAAATTAGTACAAAATTATGATCTTGTGTAGGATGATTATATGTAGAACTTTGAGATAAAAAAACCCATTTTATTTTATGAACTCGGCGAAAACAATGGTGTTGTCCATTTTTACTGAAATTTCGAAACATAAACTAAATATCTAATAATACTTAATTTACAACCATAAAAATCTAAAGTATGCTTTGAATAATTATGTGTCGTAATAAATGTCAAACTAAAGTACAATTCGTCTATTTTTTTCAATATCGATGATAAAAACCACAGTTTCACAGAGAAATTTGATAAGTCACAATGCCAAGCGCTATCTGTCTAATATTTGGACTACCTGTCACAGTCAATATGTTTCAATTTTGTAGTATTATTTGGTGTTAATTACATTGTAAATAACATGAAAAGAATACGTTTATCTTAAAGTTTAAAAAAACGAGCTCTTTCTACCAATCATGCCATTATAGATATTATACCATGCAATCAATGTTTTGTTATCTATCCTAATTTTCATATTAACCATGTCTGAGTGAACATGCCGGATACATTACAGTTTAGACATTTGAAACGAAAGCTTTTCACAAATGAGGGATTTCTATCATCGTCACTTCCCAACTGGATCATTGGCAGTCCAGGGGACGATTTTGTTATCTTTGTACTTTGATTGTGCAGAGTATTATTCGTTAAATATAGTTTTGAAATGAAGAAGATAATGTTAAAATTTAGTAAATTAAATATTTTATTTAATACATTATATGTTGTATTATGCGTTCTTTTATTTGATTTCTCTGCGTTTGTCGTTTAACTTTTTTTCTTCTGAACATATATTTCACACAAACTGCTGACCAACAAATAATATACAATTTCAATCGTACTATATGTACATCGCAATATTCAACCGATAGAAAAAATCATATTTTCGTGTAAAAATCTGTTTAAATATTTATTTATTTAATTGTTCCCGTTAAAGCGTATTGATAAAAATAACACAAACTATAAATAACTCAATTAATGTCGTTCTATATCGTCATGAAAGAGATAGAAACAAAACGTCACATAACTATTATATAAACTGAACTTTTGTGCCAAATATATTATTCTATTGTTAGTTTATTATAAATATTAGGTTATTGAAAATTTCTAATAAATTAAGTCAAAATATTGAAATACATTTAAAAGGAAACTAATAATACGTAGGCATCAAATACAATGGCAGTGTTATATACGTTGTATTTCACAAAATTAATTACTTATTTTCCAAACTAAACGATGTGTTTTCTTCTAACATATTGGTTGTGGGAAAATAAATAATTTTTATCTAATTAATTATTCTCATCAAAAAAATATTTGAAAAATTAGCTCGGATTTCAAAAAAAAAAAATCAATTGATATTATCTTATAATATTAAATTGTAAAACTGATATATTCTACGTATATAAATTACCTCTTGTGTATAAAAAAACAAATTCTGTATAAATTAATTATCTTTTTATTAATCGAAAATTAATTATGAAACAAGCGAGAAAAATCAGCAAACCGCGCGTTAAATTGATACATTGATGATGAAACTACACTGGCTGTTCATTCAGTGAACAGTATTATTTATTATCCTATTTTCGCCCATTATATTTAGAAAACAAATAATACGGCTTTCATGAAATTGAAATATGAATTCATACTTAAATCTATCTGGGATAGTAGAGGTTTAAACAAAAAGGGGCTTCACATCAAATCTAATATAACGTGGACGGATCGCGATCGCGAGTGGGCGGAGGAAATATCCAAAATTTCGCAAAAAAGAACCGATAATCTTTTTTTTTCGTTTGGTGATATAGTCAAATCATGCGCTGCTCTCTAAGTGGAATTAACTGGGATGAATGATGGGGATCAATAATTCATTATGTCAGTGACTACTTCCAGAAGAAATGTGAACGATTTATTCCCTCCACGCAGCACAGTAAGAAATTAAATATAAAAATTAAGCATCTATTTAATATATCATCGACAGGCTGTTTTCGGAAATATCCTTTGGAGTTATGCAGTAGGCCTTTTCTTGTTCAACGTCGCTTTCGGAAATACGTTAAACAGTAATGTGAAAATATACTGGCGTTGTTTATCTGCTAGTAAGTTAGTATTTGTTAGGATAGAATATTGTATAATTAGTTTTATTTTATTATTTATTAATCTTTTTAAAATATTTGGAAAAAGTAATAAACAGTAAAACTATAAATTAAATATCTCTTATTAAATTAATCTATAAAAAATGAATTTCCTCTTATAAAAAGAATACAAAGTATAAAATATAATTTTATTCAGATCTATATTTATTCAGATCGATAAATTGTCGCAGAAAATCGTTTTAAAATGTAATTTTATATACACAATTAAAAAGCAAATTAACCATTATTAGTTCAGTTAAACATACATTATGGCAGGAATTGGTAATATAACTTTTACTATTTATCATGGGATAATATTTGCACACCATGGCCTTATTGGACTTGTCAGCTTTTAATAACAACTGGTATATAAAAGTTAAACAAATAAACGATACATTATTTAATTTAAAAAGTGAATAACAAAATCAAATTGTTTCATTTACTATAAAATCTCTATTCGAATTTCATCCAGTTTTAAATGAAAATTATCTTAAAAAAGAAAAACCTTAACATTTTAGAAATAAACTTTGAAAAAGACATAATATTATTGTTATGATGAAGATATTTAAAGTTTTGAATAACGTATTTATAGACAGTTTATATTATATGAAAATTGTGTATGAAAATATTTTCCTGTTAATTCAGTTTAATGAAAAGATAATAATTCCTTTATATTATTAAATGTTGTTATTGTTAAAATTGTAAATAATGTCCATAAACTTTGCTACTTGAAATTGTTTTAATAATTATAACTAATGCATCTAAAAAAAGAAATTTAAAACAAAAATATTTTCAACAGTAAAATATAAGTTATACATATGTAATGTATTATATAAAATATATATACTTCAAAATTTCAGCATTAAATGTTTCATATTAGTTTATATTTATGTATATACTAATATAGTTTAATTAAAAACTTAACAGTTAAAATATATCTATGTTTTATATTCTTTACTTAGGTATGATAAAAATTAAGTTAACAAAAGAGTTTTTGCTTTATAAATCAATTGAAAGAGGAAGCTTACAATAAGGAAATTGATGCATTAGAAGGATTTTTACGCTAGAACATATATTTAAAAAAATGTAAATGGAGTTGTTATGATAATATCACAGAATAAATTTTATGATTAAAAGAAAAAAATGCATTCACTAATATATTTAAAAAGTAATTTAATTCTAGCAACGTTCATGACGAGAAAAGTAATTTGTTTCATAAAACTTTTTCCCAATTTTCAAAAGCAGAAATTAGAGCTGTGTACAATGTCTTACTATTATGCATGCATGTTTTGTAATTCTTTGGGGGATTCAGTCTTTACATCTAAGTTTATAATATATATATATATGGGCAAATCGAAAACTTTCTGTAAGCAGATATAACCAAATATGTGATGTGCATATATATCTGATAATTAATATATATATATAATTTTTATAGAATACTAATTTGTAACAAAACAACATAATTGGTAATATTATGTTTAATTTCTATTCTAGTTTCTATTACAGTCTCCTAAATTTAATGTAATGCTAATAATTACGCATGTGTTATATTAACAGAATGAATATTAATTCCTTAAATCAAGAGAGTTCATCACTTATAGTTCTATATATAAGCTCGTGAATATTCAAATATTAAAAATGTATAATAAATTTATATAAATATTGTTTCTTTGGCATTTTGCATCTGGTATTAACTTAAGTGTCACCTCTTTAAACAACAGTATTATAATTAATTACAAATCACATAATACAACAACACTCTATGACGTATTAGTAGTATATAAATATTATTATTGTAATTTTAAACTAGCGTGTTGTTATCAGGCTATAATGCAATGAATACATTTATATCATTTTAATAGAAGTGGAATGTTTTTACCCGAAGAAGTTCAATATAATGTAATGCATGGAAAATTGTTGTTGTACGATTTAAATTCCAAATAGAAATATTTGCGCACCAATTAATATTATTTTCCGAAATTAAACTTTTATTTGTTTTTCTTGAGAAACGATGTTATGCTGAAATATAAATTTTAAGTGCCATTTATGTCAATTAAAACATATATTCAGAGAAACAACATTTTAAAAAGAATTTGCACTAAACATTTTCATTAAAATTTGTTTAGCAATTATGGATGCTGTAATTTCAATTAATTTGGATAATTCTAATGTTAAATTGAGTAAAATATATCAAGGCCAAAGACCGGTGAATTATATTATAAAGTTCTATTTGCAATTATTAATTCTAATGTTATTTCAGAATTCCAATTATTATCTTTTAAATAATAAAATAGTAAAATACTTTTTTGCGACGAAAACCATATCACATAAATCCCACTATTAATATCAATTGCATAAAACCAGGACTTAGGAAACATATACTAGGGCCGCAGAAAATGATTCACAGGTTGCTATAGGCACTACTTTACAAAAGCTTGTACAACGCCGCACCCTAAAAAGTAAATTTAAATGTGAGATAAGTTGTTACGTCATAAAATAAATCGATTGTTCATCACATTTGTGTGGACCATTGTAATTTGAATTGGAATACCGACATTCGACAAATAAAATTACAAAGCGCACTTATATAAATTACCGGTAAAATATGTGAGTAATCCCTTTTTTAATATTCTTTATTTATATATTTATTTATTTATAACTGGACATAGCGGTTATTATTGCACAATATGCAAATTGATGAATATATAAAACTATTCTGAAACCATATTGTATAAATTAGAAATAACCTAATTTCTATGTTTCAATGTTTGATTAGATGTTTACATATACACACATATATATATATATTAATGGTATGTATTTTTATGTTCAGCTCAATCATACATGCATATACATATAATTAATTTATTTGAAATATATATTTTATTTTATATCATTAGCATAACTAAATAATTATTATTCTTATAATATAAATAATATAAATAAGCAAGAATAATGTATAGTTTTATTTTACAAACAACTAAAAATTGACCATAGAAAACCTATTCATTTTTAATAAATGTTTTAGTGTACAACCTATTTACAAATGTATTCTAAACTTTCTGATGTTAATAATGTGTTATGCATAAATCTTCCAAATGTTACAGCCTCAGAATAATAATGAAAAAATAATGACACATTACAACAATATCCAAGATAAAAAAAGGTTCTGACAAATTAACAATAATTAAATTCCGACAGCCGTATATATACCGCGCATGCATGCTTCATTGGGGATGACCTTTCCAAGAGGACGTCCAAAGTTTCATTGAAATTAATGTATGGAGGACTAACGAAAGTAGGTAAACTGATAATGATCAATATTTATCATTTAGTTCATTTTTAGAAGCCCACCCTAGCCTGTGAGACTCAAAAAATCATAAACATGAAAAAATCAATAATAATGTAATGTATAACTTTATAACGTGATATTGTACGGATGTAATTTTACATTTAAACTTACTTTACGAATAAACACGCCGCTGAGGGTCCTAAGTCCCGCACCTTATTTAGTTTCTACTGTATCTCTGGGTCATCTTCTACTTTCG